>CAIGQQ010033255.1:3883351-3922393 GCA_903798035.1 Danio albolineatus
TTTCTTTCTTTCTTTCTTTCTTTCTTTCTTTCTTTCTTTCTTTCTTTTTTTATTCATTCATTCATTCATTCATTCATTTATTCATTTATTATAATTGTATATGTAGCGCCACCTAGATGTATAAATTCTTTTTTTCTTTTATTTCTTGCTTTCTTTTTATTTATTTATTTATTCATTCATTCGTTCATTCATTTATTTATTCATTTATTATAATTATATATGTAGCGCCACCTAAATGTATAAATAAATAAACAACTTTAAGGTTATTTCAAAACTTAAAAATCTTGTAGAAGTTTATTCCACTGGGTTACATATATTGGTGAAAAACCCTGTGGTGAAGATCGCTTATTCAGAGAAGTGTGAGTGTCTCTTATTCAGTGAAGATTCACTTTTCAATATTGCCGCATTATCTTTGTCTCAGGCCATTGAGTTCTCATTTCTTTCATGTCTCTCGTTTTTCTTCCCAACTAAAATCTTTTCTATTTAATGTTCATTTTAAGAAGTTCTTTCTTTCTTTCTTTCTTTCTTTCTTTCTTTCTTTCTTTCTTTCCTTCTTGCTTTCTTTCTTTCTTTTTATTTATTTATTTATTTATTTATTTATTCATTCATTCATTCATTCATTCATTCATTCATTCATTCATTATAATTATATATTTTATTTATTTTCTACTTGTATCTCTCAATTTATAAATTCCAGTTTGTTTGCTTTCTCATGTATTTAGAGAGTTTATCAAATTGATTTCAGTAAATGAGGCTTCGTTAAGTCATTACAGTTTAGAAACGTTTTAAAAATTCAATGGTTCTCCACCAGGAGGTGATCTGTGCGATATCATAAAATTTGAATGAATCACACAAATTCATTTAGTTCACCACCACAGTGGCGAACAGGTTTCATTTCAGATCTTATTTCAGTCTTGCAAATTTGTAGAAGTTGAGATATTTGTTAAATTAAAAGGAATAATAGTTAATATAAGTTTCACAAGTCTCTTGTTTTCTTGTTTAGCAGCGAACAAACAATAAAATAAATCCTGAAAATGTATAAAAGAACACATTATGCAAATGTTATATTAGACGATAAGCTAAGTGCATTTATACTGTAGGTTATACTTTCAATTTTTAAGTTCACAGCACAAAGCCTTGTGGTAAGTGGTCATGGATGGTGACCATTGCAACCCGGGTTTGTTTTCCAGTTTATTCGTTTTTTTTTTTCTTATTCTTTCCCTCTTCCTGCTTTACTTTCCTACCCCAATAAAGATGAAAACCCTAAATAATTCTAATGGATGTTTTGCTTGAGATTTTGTTGCATTTCTGACCACAAGGTGTCCCTAGCACATGGTGTTTTGAACGCTTTGAAACAGTAAATCATATTGCAAACCATTGGTTCATAGCTTCGAATAGGTTCATTTTTCCCATCACTAACACACACACAAACACACTCCAACGCACAAATAAACACATTTTTTAAATGTTAATAAATGTTTATTTGTTATACATTTGGTTGTATGTATGAGTGGTTTATGTAAATATTGGCATATGCCCTATTAGCATAATTAAAAAAAGGAATGTCCAATATAAACATGCAGGGAATGTCCAATGTAAACAGTCAGCTGTAATTATGTGTTTAATGTTTGTCTTGTCATCCGCAGTCACAGATGTGTTTGACATGTTCAGAGCGCTCCTGAAGAATGACGAGAAGAGCGAGAGAGCGTTCGCATTGACCGCTGAAGCCATCGACCTCAACGCCGCTAATTATACAGTATGGTGAGACAAAAGAAACAGTCTTTTATGCTAAAAAAAATGATAAAAATGCAGCAATATTGTATAAAAGTATTATAATTTAAAATAACTCCAGTCCTGCAGAAATCCAATATACCGATGCCCAAGAAGCATCTGTTGTTATTTTTGAGGTTGTGAACAGTGCTTTCAAACACATTTTTTTCAGAATTCTTTACTAATTAAGAATAATAATTTAAAAAAAAAAGCATAATTTATTTAATATATTTTTGAAATTGGAAAAAAATAAAAGATTTTTCACATAACATAGACTAATTGACAGTCTCCTCTGGGCTCAGTAAGCCACAGTGAGTCTCTGGATTGCTTCGGTCTGCAGAAAGCTCAAATGCATCCTGCTTTAAAGTGTCGTCTGATGTCTGCAGGCACTACAGGAGAATTTTACTGCAGGCTCTAAAAAAAGACCTAAGAGAAGAGATGAATTACATCACAGCCATCATAGAAGATCAGCCCAAGAACTACCAAGTCTGGTAAGTCAAGTACAACCCATATGTTTTGAGTATTGTCTACTTAAAGTGCACCTATTATGCAAATATATTCTTAAGGGGTTTAAACACAGTAGTGTGTCAACAATCTGTGAATATAACCAGCTTCTATTTGTAGAAATGTATTAATTTTATTTTCTATATTCAGACTTGATAAAAACTGCAGAAACACTTTGATTGACGTTCTCCCTTTTGTATGTGTCACCAGAAGGGGAAAGCCCCGCCCACTAGTGAGGATCTCTACCTCATTAGCATAGGACAGTAGTCTTGTTTTCGACTCTGCCCCTATGCTGACGCACAAACATTTGTTGCTCCGCCCTCTTTTGAGAAGAGCACAATCTCATTTGAATTTAAAGTGACCAAAACGGCACAAATGATCAAAGCCTAAAAAAGGTAGTTTCAATGAGTTATAAAACTGTGGTGTGTGGTGTTTTGAGCTCTCTAGAGCTTTACATGTACTCTCTAGAGACATAAGAGATTTATTGTATATTTTGTGAAAAGGGGTCTATTAATGTTTTTTTCTCAGAATTGGGAGATTTAAACTCACAAGGCAGCAGTTAATAGCATGAATTGTGGCCTAAACTAAAGTGTTACTCAATACCCTTGATATGCAGGCATCACAGGCGGATGGTGGTGGAGTGGCTGAGCGACCCGGCGGATGAGCTGCAGTTTGTTGCAGAAATTCTCAGTCAAGATGCCAAGAACTACCACGCATGGCAGCACAGACAATGGGTCATCCAGGTACAGAAGCAGATGTTTCACAGCCTTCATGTGTGTTGCTGTTCACTTACAGTTGAAGACAGAACTAGTAGCCTCCCTATATAATACATTTTACAAACACAATAGTTTTAATAACTCATTGCTAATAACTGATGTATTTTATCTTTTCCATGATGACAGCACATCATATTTGACTAGATGTTTTTCAGAATGCTAGTATTCAGCTTAAAGTGACATTTAAAGGCTTAACTAGGTTAATTAGACAAGTTAGGGTAATTAGTCAAGTCATTGTATAGCGATGGTTTGTTCTGTAGTAAATTAAAAACAAATATTGCTTAAGGGGGCTAATAATATTGAGCTTAAATAGTAAAAAAAAAAAAACAGCTTTTATTCTAGCCGAAATAAAACAAAAAAGACTTTCTCCAGAAGAAAAAATATTATAGGAAATACCATGAAAAATTCCTGAATCTGTTAAACATCATTTGGGAAATATTCAAAAAATAAATATCACAGGAGGGCGAATTATTTTGACTTCAAATGTGTGTATGCAGGAGTATAAGCTGTGGGATGGAGAGCTGGAGTATGTGGAGGAACTGTTGGAGGAGGACGTGAGGAATAACTCGGCCTGGAATCAGAGACACTTCGTCATCAGCCACACCAGCGGATACTCCGACCCAGCCATCCTCCAAAGAGAAGTGCAGTGAGTTCTCGATCAGTGGCAAAGCTATAATCACAAAAATTAATAATTCAAAATGTAAAAATGCCAGTCACAATTTTACTTGTCATGCATCTGAAAAATGACAGTAATTAATTACAGTAATTTACCTTCAAACTAAATTAAATCTGAACAATATTTGCTAGTGGATGGTGGCTAAATATATACATTTGTTATTATTCTTGAATTTTTTTTTTTTTTTTGGTAAGAACAAGAGGTGTTACAAATTGGGAAAAATTATGATGATGGTTATTATTATTATTATTATTGTTGTTATAATAATAATAATAATAACAATAATAATAATAATAATAATTATTATTATTATTATTATTATTATTATTATTATATAATCTACATTTATTTAATTAATGATTTATTTTGTGAAGTATTTTGTAATGATCATTTCAAAGTATATAAAAAGGTCTCTTCAAAGATTATAAAAAAGTTTCATTAAATAATTTATATTATTTAATGTATTCACTATCACAAACTAAGAATGAACAATACTTGTGCAGCATTTATTAATCATATTCAACATTAACTAATACGTTATTAACGTCTAAAGGTGTACTTATTAACATTTTTTGTGCACTGTAAGTTACTAACAATCGACTGTATTTCCATTAACTAAGGTTAACAAGATGAATAATGTAATGTATTGTTTGTTATTTGTTGAACTAATGGATCCTTATTGAAGTGTTTACTGTAGAATTAAAAATATATATATATATATTATATATATGGTTGTTTTAGTGTTTGGTTTTTGAATGTTAAGTTTTATTTGTGTGGAAAAAAAACACACGGAAACTTTCATTTTAAAATACTTCTCTTTTGTTTACAACAATTTTATTTGTAACAATGTTAGAATTGATTAAAAATGGTTACCGGCCAACTGTACTGCTGTTTTATATACTTGCCAATTACTGTGGGGATTTTTTTAAACTCCCATTTGGCCCTTGGCAAGTGTCAATTTTGGCACAATAACTTATAGTTCACCCAAAAACATTTTTCAGCCATCATTTACTCATCCTCAGCTTTTTCCAAACCCGTTTCAGTGTTCGAAATTCTTCTTTTGAACACAAAGAAATATATTCAGAGTAATGCTGGATTAAAAAACAGCCATTGACTTCCATAGTACTGCTATGGATGTTGTTACAGTCCCTACTTAAATACAAATCGTGATCCTAAGACAACGCAACATAAATAAACAACAGCCAATGTGCTTCAACTCAATTATTTATTAGCATAACATAATCAGCAAAACAATCCAAAATGACAAGAGATGGGGAGCCCAACAGTATAATAAATAACAACCAAACAAACCTAAAGCAGGTTGGGACTCTTCACTCCAAACAAATATCAAAAGGAAAGTGTAAAGGAGAACACGACAATAAAGCTGTCAGAAACTGTGGTGGTGTAGAGGAATGAGCGAGAGCGAGAAGTCTGCTTCTATCTGTTTTAAAAGCCTGACGTCACCAAATTAACCAATAGAAACTGAAAAGGGAAAAAGACAAACAAGCTCAATTGAAAGTAATATTAATTACGGGCATGAGTGAACGCCATATGTAACAGATGTCAATGGCTGCTTGTCAAGGTTTGTGGGTGGGGAAAAGGAGCGAGGACTCAAGTGCAGAACAAATAAGAGTTTTTATTTATAATAAAATAAAGTAAAAGGCAAAATAAACAACCCCGAGGGGGAAAACATTAATAAAAAGGCAAAAACAAACTTGACTGGGCTGGCAGGAAAAAAAGCAAGGCTGGACACGACATGACTGGAGAATAATCGACAACGAACTGGCACAGGACAGCAGACATGAGGAGAATATAAAGCAGAAATAATTAACAAACAAACAGGTGAACATGATAGACTAATAATGGGTTAAAAAGGAGGGTGGGGCTAGACAATAGACGCGAGAGCATATGACAACACAAGCCATGTGCTCACATAAAGACTAGAACACGCAGCCAATGAGAGAACTCATTAACTGCGTGCTCTCATGATGACATAAACGTGCTAAACACGCTGCGGACAGACGAGCACAAACACCAGGACGAGAGCGCGCAATCGCGAACACGCCCAGACCCCACGCGCCCGTATCAAGCGGGAGTGCGCACGGTCCAATTACACCCATAATTGCCACTCATACAGAGACACAATGACAACACACAGGACTAGACAGAGCTAGTGTCCAGACTCTGCCACCAAAACAAGAATTAACAAGACTGGCAGAACCCTGACAATGCTTTCTTCAGAATATCTACCCTGTGTTCAATAGAAGAAGAAAAAATCCTTTAAAATCATTTCTCCATCTTTTATCCAAGTCTTTTAATGTGAATATTATTTATTTACACCTATTTGTACAACTACAAAGTCTACATATTTCACATTTTCTTACGCAAAGTGCTCTGTTATGTTCATTTATCTATCTTTTTTTTTCCATTTGCATTTACTAACTCTTCTATCCAAAGTGATTTGCAGCGATTCATCATTGCAATACTCTTTAGTCATCCAAAGTGCTACTAATACAACGTTTCTGGAATTGTTAGAGAAATAAAAGCTAGATTACGGAGAGAATATGTGGTGGGAAGCGTCTTTAAACTTTATTTATTTTGTTTAATATGCTGCCAAGTTATTGCACTTATCCATTTTAATGTCGCCAATGATTCAGCAGTATGTATGGGATTAGGAAGATCAGGATGTTACCATGTACGTGGAAAGATGTACAAGGTGTAAATGGGCAATTTAAACCATGCTGTTCCTTTGTCTTTTTCAGGTACACGCTTAAACAAATAAAGAAAGCTCCTCACAATGAGAGCGCTTGGAACTATTTAAAAGGGTGAGTGCTGAAAGGAAATATAAGCAGCCTCTGAGGGTTATCTTTTCAAACACGGCCAGCAGATGGCAGATCTTCACCATGAACAGAAAGAGATGAACTTGCATATTTACAGTTGTTACCAAAGAGCCCAAATTAATGTGGATAATATCTAGATATAATCAATTAAAATTAATAATACTGTTTCATGTTGAGTATGCGTGTATGTTTTTTTTTTTAGTGCTGGTATAATAATATAAATAAAATTATTTTATTATTTTGTTAACATATGTGTGTGTTATATTTATTTTGGATATATAAACACACACACATATGCATATATCTTAGAAAATGTTTATATTTATTTATTTATTTATTTATATTTAGCTAAAATATATACAGGGCATATTTGCGAAAATGTTTATTTATATTTAGCTATAAATTATATACTGGGCATTATAACCGAGTACACCCTATTTTCAAAATGAATATTTTTATCCATTTCTCAGTGAATATAGACAATGTATTTTGGTGCATTCAAACAAAACCGATTTATTCAACAAATATATTTATTAATATTATAATTATATATAATAATCGTATTAATTTTAGTCATTAACATATGTAGAAATTGAAAGATTAAATTCAAGCAAAATATTGCACAAAACAATTGCTACCTACAACATTTCAGCAAATTTTTATTATTAATTATTATTTACTTATTTATTTATTTTTTGCTTCTTGATTTTTTATTTTTTCCCTCCTTTTTAGAAATTTGTATTCAATATTTTTTTCTAAAATAAAAATTTGGCTGTACTAGTTTTCAGGTTCCCACTGTAAGTTATTTTGTTAGATATGCTCCAGATTGGGCTTTAGTACTGACTAATCTAATGTATATGCACACATATAATATTGTACAGCTTAACCTATTAAAAATATTAATTTAAAAGAGAGATTTGTGAGATGTGTACTCATATATGCTGAGTCCTGTAAATGTATATGAAACAAATGATATATAAATTTAAATATCTTTGTGACAAAATACTGTTGTTGTATTTTTTTGTGTTTGTATCACATACACAGTTAAAGTCAGAATTAATAGCCCCCTATACGTTTATTCCCCCAATTTCTGTTTAAAAGAAAGATTTTTTTTAGCACATTTCTAAATATTATAGTTTTCTCATTTCAAATAACTGATTTCTTTTATTTGCCATGATGACAGTAAATTATATATGACTAGATATTTTCCAAGATACTAGTATTCAGCTTAAAGTGTCATTTAAAGGCTTAACTAGGTTAATTGGGCAAGTTAGGGTAATTAGGCAAGTCATTGCCTGACAGTGGTTTGTTCTGTAGATAATCAAAAACAAATATTGGTTAAGGGGCTAATAATATTGACCTTAAAATGCTTCCTAAACACTGCTTTTATTCTAGCTGAAATAAACCAAATAAAACTTTTTCCAGAAGAAAAAATATTATAGGAAATACTGTGGAAAAATTCCTTGCTCTGTTAAACATTTGGGAAATAATTTGAAAAAAATAGTTTAAAGTTTGCCCAGCACTTTTATTATTTATTTCGAAGCATCATGACATTTGTATCTGTTATTTGACCCAGGATCCTACAGGACGGTGGTCTATCCTCTTATCCTGGACTCTTGGAGCAGGTGACAGAGCTCCAGGAAACGTGCAGTTCTCCGTATCTCACCGCCTTCTTGGTGGATCTTTATGAAGATGCTCTGGAAAGCAACAACTCCAGCCACGACCAGCAAGAGACCCTCAGCAAGGCTTTAGAGGTGAGCTGTGGGTCCACAAATACTGAAAACAACAGTCATGTTTATGTGAACAACATTTTCAGATTACAATCCACATTTTCAAGCATTTATTTAGAAAAATTCCAAATAACATCATGTGTTCACTGTGTTATAGATGCAATATGTAAGTTTGACATCCAAGTGGTTAAACTAGGTATTGCACTCCTGGATCAAAACACATGCAAGCGCAGGTTGCCAGATTGATGGAGTGTGCCTGACTATCAAGCCTAAAGGCTGACTTAAGGCTGATTTAAGTCATGTTCTAAATAAAAGCAACGGTATGCGATAGAAGGAATATATTCAATGTTAAAAGGAGTTTTTGTCCTAACCAACACCTGAAATTTATATTTTAGAAATATAAAATACTTCTATTTTTTCAACTGAACAACAGAAAACTGACAATGATCACCTCAGGTAAACCTCATGTGCTTTATTCAGTGTTAAATGCTAATAATGTGAGTTTGAATGCATTTTACATGACATTTATTGCCATATACTGAAAGCAGCAGCAGATAGTTCACCCTTAGATCTGGAGAATAAAATAAACCGTTTGAAATTGAACTCTAGAACAGTGACTCTGTGCAAACCAACACATATCAGTGATTCACATTTAATAACCTAAAAGAGGCTTAATATATATTTATTAGATTAGAAACCTTAACATTTCGTTGGAGTGCAGTGAGTGTACTATTTTGTGCTTCTGAATGGCTGAATTTTAAATTTCTGTCGAGTTGCGTCTGGTACAAACAGCCAAATTGCTTGTGATGTAGCTTGTTGTAGGACACTGGGTTACAATGTAACTGGCTCAACTAATGTTTAAGTTCATAATATATTATTTTCTAATTAATAAGCACCTCATGTGAAACTCTGAATCTGCATCTCATTTTGGGGCTGCTACCATTCACCGGAGGTCGCATTTTAATCGTGGACACGTATTTTGAGAGCCTTCCTTACTGAATGAATGAAATATGTGGTTTTCTACTAAGGCAACCTGGGGTGCTGAAATATAATTGGCTAAAGTAGCAGTGGGCGGGTCAAATGACCAAAACAAAGACTGACGTTCCGGCACGGAACACACGTTCAAAGCGGAATATCTGACTTCAGCATTGCTTTTCAGATAAACAAGAGTGTTGGCATGTTTCTTAAATATCTGCAAATATATTATGGTATTTTTTATGCTTTAGAACAGTCAAAAACTTGCATACAGCACCTTTAATTAATGCATATATAACATGCATGCATATTCATAAGATGACCGAATTCTGATACTATGCACATTTATTTCAATTAAGTAATCATGAAAGAATAATAGGTCATTTGATTTAATGAGGCAAAAAACGCAGTTGTAAAACTTTGCAAATCTTACATAAAATGTAACATTGGTATCAAAATGTATGAATTGAATTATAAAGAGTTTTCCTTAATAATATGCGGTTTCATCCAGTGAAGTAGTTATATTTTTAGCATGTGGGTTTTTTCAGCGATATATTTATATTTTATTGAATCGGTTCAGCATTTCGCAGTTTGAAGTAAATCAGACAACATCCAGAGCCATATGATTATGATAATTAGAGACTTTTGGCTTTCCGTCTCTAGCTGAAAGCTCTTGTATTGAAATATTAACTGAACACAACTTTTAATAGATGCTAATTAATAATTGATCTGAGGTTCCATATCAAAAAAACAAAACGAATATAAAACATTACACGGCTGTCTCTGTACAAAGAGCTTTTCTCCAGCGTGAAGGAAGGGAAATCGGAGCGGAGAAAGCATTATTCGTCTCTCGAGTATTCCTCCGTGACAGGCCCTGTGTTTTCCTCGGCAAACGTGCGGATGTTGTGTCTGTGTTGAGGTTAATGAGATTTCTTTGCTGTGGGTTTCTCATCCTGTGCCGAGACGACGATGGAGTTGAAAATGATTTTCTGTTTTGAAATTGAGGCCATGTGCATATGTGTATGTTAAAAAACTGGTTCAACCTTTCAGACTCGCGCATACGAGATGAGGAATATGAAAGCGTTCAGAGGAAACGTGTCCACGGATGTACCATGCATAACACTTCTGTCAAAACAAGAAGTCAAACTTACTTTTTAATAAGGAGTGGATTGAATTCAGACAGTGAATTAGTAATCTAGAACTGATTGTGAAAGTTCTTAACCCTTGTTTCATCCACTTTGGGTGATTTTTGAGTCTTAATTTGGCCACACTTTCTCCGCATTTCAGCAAATGGAATAATTTTTGGTGATTCATCTTATTTTGGGAAAATGCTTTAAAATTTTACCACCCTTTCATTATGTTAGTGGCTAATTTTGTCCCATTGACTTCCATTATATAGACATTTCTTGAATGCAAAGCCATGACACCATATAATTGTGTGTTCTTTATTATTGGTGGTTTTCCCTGTTGGAAAGAGGTAACATTTGTCATATTTACTGTTGATCCTTAATTGCAGTGCAAAAAAAATCTTAGTTTCTGGCATTTATTCATTCATTCATTTTACTTTCGGCTTAGTCCCTTTATTAATCCGGGGTCGCCACAGCGGAATGAACCGCCAACTTATCCAGCATTTGTTTTACGCAGCGGATGCCCTTCCAGCCACAACCCATCTCTGGGAAACACATCCATACATTCTCATTCACACATATACACTGGACAATTTAGCCTACCCAATTCACCTGTACCGCATGTCTTTGGACTGTGGGGGAAACCGGAGCACCCGGAGGAAACCCACGCAACCACGGGGAGAACATGCAACTCCACACAGAAATACCAGCCGGGGATCGAACCAGCGACCTTCTTGCTGTGAGGCGAACGTGCTAACCACTAGGCCACCGTGGCGCCCGTTTCTGGCATTTATATGGAGTTAAATGGAGTATAGTGTGCATGTGTGGGGGAGACTTTACCTTGATATTGCTGAGATATTCAAAATAAGCACCTTAGCTCTCAGAACATAGTAAACACAGTAAGTGTTACAGAATAATTTGCTGGCATATAGTCTATCTAAAGGGTTAATAGTGCCAACAGATGATCAACAGTAAACATTTGACCTCATCCCAACTGGGAAAACCACCAACAATCATTGCAATCAAAAAATGTCATTATAATGGGAATCAATGGGGCAACAACATCTTCAAACACATTCAAAGGTTAGTCGATTTGAACAATACACAAGGGTTAAATGATTCTTGAACAATTTGACGTTGGCCGCACCACACCAGATCTAGAAACATTCTCTGATTATTTAATGGTGCTAGAATATTTCTGTGGGTTTGTACTCAAGTGATGAAGTACAAAGTACATGAAGTGTTGAATACTTCAGTACGTCCATCAACAAGACTACACCTCCCATGATTCCACACTCAGTTACACAGTCACCAAACTACACCTTTGTTTGTTCTGGATACATGCCCTCTAATGGCGGGACTTACATACTGTGCCTTTATCCATCAAACGCATATAGAACGATTCTGATGGATCATTCTGTGGAAACCTGACATGATTCTAGAATATTTGTGAATGATTCAGCAGAACTTGATGGTTCTTAGAGTTTTTCAACATTGGATATCTTCATAACAGTTCTAACATGAATTTGATAGGATTCTATGGTGAATCTGAAGTGTTCTCGAGAGTTCCTCAGCAGGTCGAGCTGGAGAACTCAGACCGCTGACCTTTCCCGTGTGGCTGTGAAGTGCAGAATATTGATGAGCATAACCAGCAGATTTCCTTTCATAAGGTCTGAGCTGGCTTTTACTGCTGCTCAGAGGGAGCCGGCGTTCTCGCTGCTATACGCAGGCGCTCTTTACACCGGGAAAATGTCAGAGCTGCATTTAGACTTCCTCTCTCCCCTGTTGTTTTACACTGTCTGAAATATGTACACTGTTCACTCAGCGTCTTAGAGTTCGAAAGTCATTTGTTTTGAATCTTCTCAGCAGGATTGTGGTTTCCTGATGCTTTCCATTTCTCTCCCTGAAACATTTCTTCATCACTTGAGAGCTTTTTACCAGAATTGTGGTTTGAAATCTTGTACTGTGGAATTCTCCCATGGTTCTAAAGGTTCTTTTGTAGAGCCCCCACACACGGATGTAGACTGTAGTCCAGTCCAATTTTTTATGCCCTTCACTCTCTAACTTCCCTTTGTCTCGTTCACTCAGACGTATATCACTGATTGATTATGTTACACAAGTGCCCACTACTGGTGGAACATCTCAATGGGTTTAAATGGAATGTGCCACAGCCATATCACCCTGCAGCCTAGGACCGGTTACTCACTGAAGCTAAGCAGGGCTGAACCTGGTCAGTACCTGGATGGGAGACCACATGGGAAAACTAGGTTGCTTTTGGAAGTGGTGTTAATGAGGCCAGCAGGGGACGCTCAACCTGCGGTCTTTGTGAGTCCTAATGCCCCAGTATGGTGAAGGGGACTCTATACTGTCAGTGGGTGCCGTTTTTTGGATAAGATGTTAAACCGAAGTCCTGACTCTCTGTGGTCATTAAAAATCCTATGGCACTTCTTGTAAGGAGTATGGGTGTAACCAGATGTCCTGGCTAAATTCCCTCTTGGCCCCCCAATCATCCCCATCCACTGAATTGGCTGTATAACTATCTCTCCTCTTCACCTATAGATGGTGTTTGGTGAGTACACTGGCGCCATTGTCCTGTGGCTGCCGTTGCATCATCCAAGTGGATGCCACACACTGGTGGTGGTATGGAGAGACCCCCCCTCATGATTGTGAAGCGCTTTGGATGTTTGGCCATACACAATAAATGTGCTATATAAATACACACATTACATTACTGGAAGTGGAACCCTCACAATTCTAGAATTGTTGTAAATGGTGCTAAAATAGACATTCTGTTGTGAAAACCTCACACTGTTCTACAATATTTCTGATAAATTCCAAAGCAGAACCTTACAATTTTGTCCTGATGGATTTTTATTTCTTTCCTTGAATCATCAATTGAACAAAACAAGAGCTTTCTTTAGTCGTTTTTTCAGAATAGGGTTTTCATTCTTGTACTGTGGAATCTTCCCATAGTTCTGAAGGTTCTGAGGGGTTATTTGTATAGGACACTTGTAATTATTACTAAAGTGGAATTGACACAATAGTTGTAAAACAGTTCTTAGACATTCTGCTGTGGAAACCTTCCAAATTTCTATTGGAAGTGGAACCCTCACAATTCTAGAATAGTTGTAAACGGTTCTAAAATAGTCGTTAGACATTCTGCTGTGGAAACCTCACACGGTTCTACAATATTAAGATAAATTCCAAAGTGGAACCTCACAATACTAGAATGGTTGTACATGGGTACAGTAGAATCTTTAATGGTGCAACAGAACTGCATGGTTAAAAGATGTCAAATGATTTTTTTTGTTGCTGTATCGAAGTCCCCAAATTCTGTCCTAGAGGGCCATTGTCCTGCATAGTTTACCTACAATTTCCTTCAACACATTCTAGTAAGCTTTATTGTTTGCTTCAGGTGTGCCTATTTGGAGTTGGAACTAAACTCTGCGGGACATCGGCCCTCCAGGACCAGGTTAAGGCATCCCTGTTCTAAATGTTCTGAGGGGTTCTTTTGTAGAACACCCCACACAATAGTTCTAATATAGTACTTTGACATTCTGCTCTAGAAACCTCACAAAAGTTCTACAATATTTCTGATAAACTCCAAAGAGAAACCTCACAATTCTAGAATGATTGTACATGGTTACAGTAGAATCTTGAATGGTCCAGTAGAACTGCATGGTTATATGATGTCAAATGATTTTTTTGGTTGCTAAATCGGAGTGCCAAAATTCTGTTCTGGAGGGCCATTGTCCTACATAGTTTAGATCCAATTTCCTTCAACACACCTGTCTGGAAGTTTCTAGTATACCTAGAAAGAGCTTTATTGGCTGCTTCAGGTGTGGTTGGAACTAAACTCTACAGGACATCGGCCCTCCAGGCCCGGGTTTAGGCATCCCTGTTCTAAATGTTCTGTGGGCTTCTTTTGTAGAACACCCCACACAACAGTTCTAATATAGTACTTAGACATTCTGCCCAAGAAACCTCACAAAAGTTCTACAATATTTCTGATAAACTCCAAAGTGGAACCTCACAATTCTAGAATGATTGTACATGGGTACAGTAGAATCTTGAATGGTCCAGTAGAACTGCATGGTTATATGATGTCAAATGATTTTTTCCTTGCTAAATAAGTGCCAAAATTCTGTCCTGGAGGGCCATTGTCCTGCATAGTTTAGCTCCAATTTCCTTCAAAACACCTGCCTGGAAGTTTCTAGTATGCCTAGAAAGAGCTTTATTGGCTGCTTCAGGTGCGATTGGAACTAAACTCTGCAGGACATCGGCCCTCCAGGACCGGGTTTAGGCATCCCTGTTCTAAATGTTCTGAGGGGTTCTTTTGTAGAACACCCCACACAATAGTTCTACAATATTTCTGAAAAACTCCAAAGAGAAACCTCACAAGTCTAGAATGGTTGTACATGGTTACAGTAGAATCTTAAATGGTCCATAAGAACTTAGAATTGCATTTCCATCTCTCTCAAATCATGTCTAATCTCTTCATTCTAAATGCACCAAAAAAGCCTTGATGTTTCTCACCAATTCCCAACCTGTTTGCCTTTTAGCTTTGTAAGCTCCTGGCAGAGGATTTGGACACCATTAGAAGGGAATACTGGAACTATGTGTCCCGCTCTCTCCAGAACACGTATGGCTCAGGTGACCCCATCCCATCCTCTTCTGACACTCCTCCTGCAGCCCCCCAGCAGCCTGACACGGAGCCCGGTGACCCCTGAGGAGAAGCGTGGACCTCAACACATGGTTAGAGGAGCAGACAGAAACACTTGATAGACTCTTTATTCGTGTATGAGTGTGTGTGCACAGCCAGGCTTTAACAGCAGCGCTTGTAAAAATCGAAGAACGACCTAAAAACTCAAAGTAGCCATATGCTTAAAAGCTCTCAGAGTGAACCGTACACTTCCATTAAGGCGAATGAAATGGATTGTGGGAGTTTGGCAGTAAATCATAGCAGTCATACTTGTGTTTTAGACTACATTTGTATTTTCAGAGGTCAGAAGTCTCATCTATCAAAGCAAATGCATAACCGACATGTTTCAGGTGTAGTCTGAACCTTCTCTTGCCAAACGCATCTTCTGGTTTGTTACCAAACTGTGACTGTACACGCTTTTTGTATGTTGAGAAATAACAATGCTGAAGCTCATTTTATTGTCCTTTTCTTGTTTCTTATGTTTGCAAGTGTTGTTGGTGAACATCGGGCCAATTTTTAAAACTAATATTGAACTTCTAGGAACATGGTTTACTAAACGAAAACAATTTACGGTAGCACCATTTATCAGACCACCTAGTTTTTCACGATTTCGCGATCGCTGAATCCTACACAAAGTCACCAAAAAGTTGCAAATTTTTGCGATCTTACAAAATTCTTAATGAAATGCAAAATAATCGCAAAAAAAGTAAATCTCATAAACCAATAAATTCCAAACCATATAATTAAAATATATTTATTTCAGGGTGTACTTAGGCCCAATCCCAATTCTATTTTGCACCCCTACCCCTTGGCCCTTCCCCTTCCCCTTGGCCCTTACAACCGAGGGTTAAGGGGAAGGGCTTCAAAACTTCCCCCTAAGAATTGGGACAGCACTTCAACACCTGCACAGTTCATCATGTGTTATTGCGATCTCTTGCTTCATATGAGATCAGACAATCACGACTGCTGGAGATATTCCAGTTGTGTTATTTTTTGGTGTTTATCTTCAGGAAATCACTGAAGGCGTATATTATGTTATCATAACGATCTAATGTGGCGATAAGATCGTAACTATACAGTGTATTTACACCGTGGCCATATTTATCTATGTAAACACACGAAAACAACATTAACATTATAGCAGACACTGTAAAGAGCTCATTCCCAGCCTCTAGACATTACTGACAGGGTATTCCAGTGTCATCGTGTGTCAGAATGTTGTGGGACTGCTGTACATGAGTTATGATTATGGATTATAGATCGCAAAATTTAGCGGGGTTTTATTTTTTTGTGTTTTTTTTTTGTGTTTTTTTTTTTAAAGCATGACGATAAAACACGAACGCGGTTATGAATATATTAAAACGTGTTTGTTTGTCGTACAAATTCGTGATAATGACAAAAAATACCAATTTGTGGATCTCCTTACTTCCGGGTTCAGCTATCCTGCCACTGTGGCAGGTGTATTCTAGGAAATTTTCTTACCCCTCCAATTTAAGTGTGGTCCTGAAAAATCTTCATTCGAAGGGGTGTATATCCCTTGCCCTTAGCCCTACGCCTTCAAGCTAAAGAGAATTGGGACACCACTACCCCTTGACGTGAACGCGCAAAATGGGGTAAGGGGAAGGGCTAAGGGGTAGAACTGGGATTGGGCCTTACACTATGCTATCCGGACCGTGCCCAGATCCGTTTCCCGGATCGTTGAAGAAGTGTAAGTGCTGTGAATTGGCCTCGGGCGCGGTTTTATTGGCCGGGGTAGTTGCTAGAACGCATACATTTGCGGCCGGAGGTTAACAAGAATTATTTTATATTATTTATAAAATTTCCCCTTCGTTGTATTTTACTATACAACGCAACCCTAAACCCAACCGTCACAGAAACCTGAAAACAATAGTTGTACCAAGTATTATTTATGTTATCTATTAAATTACATAATAAAGAGTATTTTTTAACGCCTACCCCCCACCCCAACCGTCACAGTACAGTAAAATATGAACTATTGTTATACAGTGTCATAAAAAATGCAGCTATATTAATGTGCATATCGCACTTCTGGTCGGCCGCATATCCGTTCTAGCCTTTACCGTTGGCCGACCCTTACCCAGTTGGAAGAGGTGTGCCAGACCATGGTTCACTTGTGCCTGAGCCCGAAAGTAAAGACGAGATGTCACTTTTAGGGGACTGTTTCGTATGGATTTATTAATCATTCTTACTGTTTAAAGAACACAAACTGTCATAGATTATTAAAGACACAAACCCCTCACTGCACGACAGCTGCACCTTCAGCAGACCTCCTAATTCCTGCAGCGCGAGGACTTTATGAATAATTATGAGCGTCAAAAGTGGCTGATCTGTTCGGTGAAATATTTGACTGCATGTCACTCCATCTAAAACGATATGACGATATATAGAAATGTCCACTGTGCTGAGCGAGAGCGCTTCTTAAGCTGAACAGCGCATCATCGATGACGTAAGCGTGCTCAAATGCTATGTGAGTGCTGGCCGTCAGGGGAGACGGGAGGGGGACAATGCCCAGTTCAAGGCAAGTGTACATAGTGTGAGTATGCCCTCAGTTTGCAATGATGTTGCATACGCAGCGCATGTGATGTATTTGAGTGTTTTTCGAAAAATGATGGCTCACCTGCATCCTCACAATCATTAAATTACGTGGAGAGGGGGGATTGTTTTGCAGCCTGTTCAGACGCCGATGAAGCGTGAGTGATGTGTAGACAATGCAAAGATGCGATTAGACATCCAGTGGTGCAAATTGGGCTTAATGACTTGATCCTTCACAATACCTAAACACCTTAATATGCAGATAATTTGTTGCTTACTGAGCTAAAAATCTTAGTTAAGGGTTTATTAATTGCGTGAACTGTACATTAATATAAAGTATGACCCAATTTACATTTCTGCTTTTCAAAAGTTTATTGTCCGTAGCATTTATATATTTATTTTTTTATTGTACTTTTATTCACCTAGGATGAGTTGATCAGAATGTTGCAGTAAATACTAATAATGTTACAAAACTTATTTCTACACCATTTTATTTTCTGACCAGAGCAGCCACAAAAACTAGAGAAAAACTGGAGAAATAATGCTGGAAGTCACAGGAATAAATAAAATGTTCAAATACATTAAAATAGAAAACTGTATTGAAAAAATTGGGTAACGCTTTATAATAACTACACACTTTGAACCATTTATTAAGCATTAGCAAATAGTGAATTCATTATTTGTTAAGCATAAACTCTACATTAATAGTTGTTAGTAGCAGTTTTTACCTGCAGATACAAATGCTGTAATCTTGACTTAGAAGCACATTTATAATGGGTTTAATGATTGTGTTTCCTTACTTTAGGGATTCATTTTTCATTACTAAATTAAGTTTTGCATTATTTACTAGTTATTTAAGCATAGTTGGTGATTTTTATTTTTTAAATCATTCAGAATGAGTTAGTTAATGATTAATAAACTACTTAAATTAACATTTAAATATCTTATTATTCAGGCATATACTCATACTTAATTTGTATGTTAATAAATGCTTTGTTTACTCAACCTCATCCAGAGCTAATCTAAAGTGAGGACTGTATGCTTTGTGAATCCCTTTTAAATTACAATTAAAGGCTCCGTTATATTCTAACTAGGAAAAAACATATGAATAACTTTATTCATTTTATTCTTTTGAAGAAGCACAAATGAAACTGTAACAAATTAAAAATAAATCTTTGCAACCTTAAATAAAATAAAATGACTGTAATAAACATCGCTAAATAACATTGAAATGTTGCATCATGTTATTTTGTTAAATTATTATATTGTTGTTTTTTTTAATCATGTTTTACGTTATATTTTGACACTCCTGTTATTGGTTAAATAATGGCAATTGTTAAACTTTACAGTAATTTTTTTTTTTTGATAGGATTGTAAAGATATAGTTCATTTGATGCTGAGCCTTGTCATTTCTAAGGGATTTATAAAGCATAAATAGTCCTCACTTTAGATTAGGTCACAAAACTGCATGAAGTTGAGTTAATAAAGCATTTATTAATGTACATAGTAACCATACTAAATGCATACTAAATGCCCGAATAATAAAATATATGAACGTTGATTTCAATAATTTATTAATCATTTGCTATCTCGTTCTGAATGATCTTTAAATCCGTTGACTACTTTTACATACAGTTTTTTTGTAAATAATGCAATACTTAATTTAGTCATGAAAAATCTGCAGTTTATATAAACTGCTTAGTATTGTCTATTAATGCAGAGTTTATGCTTAAATTATGAATTCACTATATGCCGATGCTTAATAAATGATTCATAGTGTGTAGTTATTATAAAGTGTCATCAAAAATTGCAATTATATTTCATTAAATTACAGTAGCTGTGCAGAATAATCCAACCCTGTCATGCATACAATTATTGAGCCATTTTTATCAAGTAAATACTGTCAGTTAGCTATTATTCTTGCAGTTTATACCTTTTCCCAATTAAAAAACGGTCTATAAAGGTTAATAGAGATTTGCAGGGACAAAAGTGATTTGTTTTTAGCAATAATGAATAATTTCCGGTGTCAGTATAGCCATAACTAACAATGTTAATTACTGGTCAAATGTTCAAAAGCTTGACGAATTATAAAAACCTAATTAATGCGCAAGTAAAAACTAAACATCTCCTGTTTTGACATCAAGTTCAGTAGAAAAAACACATGGTTCATAATTAGTTTAACAAGCTGTTCATTAAACTCATTGTCTTCAACAGCAGTGTACTGCTTTCGTCAGGTCGGTTCAGGTGTGAGAAAGTCTGTCCGATGTGGCTTCCCGTGAAGGATATTTCTACTCCATTAACTTGTTTGCTCTTATGGGTCGTTTTTATTTCATTTTTGTTACATGCACAGACAGTATTTACTCTGCCCACAGATGTCTGCTGGAGTCAGGGTTCGGCTGAGACTGAGGGTCAGATCGGGACAGCTTCCCTAAAGTACAAGGGGGTAATGATCCTCGTTCAAGGGCACTCGTGTGATGAAGAGCCCCGTGGCGGGATCTGAAGTGTTTATGGCGCAGAGCTTCTGCCAATGAGACCTTATTGTAGCATTACGCTGTTGAATCAGCACATCTCTGCTGTAGAGGCTCTGTTTGTGGGAGGACAGCACGACTCAAATTGAAAAAGAAAAAGGAAAAAAAAAACTGAAAAAGAAAAAAAAGAGTTGAGGAGAAATTGCTAATTCCCTAATGATTCTTCCTATTGTAAAGGCATGCCGTGTGAAACCTTGCAGTGTAAACACAGCAGTGACGAAATGCTACCCCATACAGTGTGAAAACATCTGTGACACTACTACTTTGAAAATCGTGCAGTCTGAACTTGGCATAACTTGCCTAATTAACACAGTTAAGCCTTTAAATGTCACTTTAAGCTGCCAGATATTATGTGGTGTCACCATGGCAACGATAAAAGAAATCAGTTATCAGAAATGAGTTATTAAAACTGTTATGAATAGAAATGTGCTGGAAAAAACAATCTCTCCGTTAAAGAGAACTTGGGTAAAAATATACAGGGGGGCTAATAATTCTGACTTCAACTGTACATCCACTAGATCCAATAGAAACTTCATTCTCTCAGATGTGCAGCTTACTGGGATTCTCCAAAAGTACATGATGTCTGTTTCTGAGAGACATTGCAAAGGTTAAAAAAATCTTGATAGAGTTTCCCAGAGAAGCCTGATAGGGAAAAAAATTGCACAATTCACATTTTCATCGAGTTGCTTCTCTGACTGATCCTGGAGCATGCTTTTCTGCTGTACCTGCGCCAGCTTTCAGTCTTATCTGGTTCATCATCTCATCCTGTGCACAAAACTCAACCAAGCACTAAAAAAACAGTAACTGGAAACTTGCGGACTTGATATATTCTGGCATGCTGGAGTTTGCGCAGCCTCCATAAATACAATAGTTTAACAAATTGCAATATTAACGCCATTTGAAACCAACAGCGATTCTACAAATGCTACTTTGGACACCGTTAAAAAAGCTCATTTGTGACGTCACTGACGTGGTTAGAAAAAAAAGTTTTTTTTTGTTTTGTTTTTTTCCCAGAAGCGGGAATGAAATGGACGTTTTTTCTTCCAGGTTTGTGCCGTTGCACATTGTAAAACATTTTAAAATAAGGGTTCATACGGTCATAAAAAACCTGGAGAAGTCATGGAATTTTGACATGCCATTTTTCCAGGCCTGGAAAAGTTTTGAGCATTTAAAAACCCACAAAGTTTTGGAAAAGTCATGGAAATTAGTTCAATTTAGGTTAGTTGTCTTTACTTCTTTTCTGTCCATGGTCAAACACATGCTCTCACATTATTAGTGCTGTGTGAACATTATCTAAATAAATTTTACATGGATATAAAGATTAATTTAAACTGAATGTTGCATGTTTTATGTTATGGTGTAATAACTTTGAACATGCATCGTTTTTCTTATTATTTACCATGTATATGTAGACATTACATGAAAATTTAGGTCATGAAAATTTACTTGAAAGCCTGGAAAAGTCATTGAATTTTAGTTGTAAAAATGTGTATGAACCCTGTATTTTATACATGGTTCTACATTTTTGGGCTTGTTTTTTAATCTGGAATATGCTCTTCAAAGACTTTGAGGAATTAGCAGTGGTGTAAAGTAACTAATTACAAATACTCAAGCTACTGTAATTGAGTAGTTTTTCTCAGGAATTGTAATTTACTGAGTAGTTTTATGAATGTGGACTTTTACTTCCCCTTGAGCACATGGTTAGTGCAGTATCGGTGCTTTTACTCCACTACTGTCCTTCACCCTGCAGTCACTACTTTATTATTCTTGTCTGTGGTCATTGTCTAAAGTAGAAGAATCAGTCCTGTGATTCCTGTTTAATTAAATCACACATAGAAAGTAAATCGCATCATACTGAACAACCTCAAGACATGGGCGCTTTATAAATGCAGCAAACCTTTTGGAAACATTAAAAATGTCCAAGAAGATGTTCAAAATCTGTACACGCAATGATCCAGAGACTGTTTATAGACTGCATGTCACTGAAAATGATGGATGTTGACTGTATGATGACTGAAATCTCCAAACAGCCTTAAACAATCACTAAATGGAACGAATGAAGAACGGAAGGACTGAACAAGGAATGGAAGGAAGGATCGAAGAACCAAATAAATGAAGGAAAGATTCAAGGAAAGACCGAACAAACTAAGGAAGGAAAGAAGGAACGAATGAACAAAGGACCTAATGAAGGAAGGAACAAAAATATGAAAGAAAGAATGAGCGAACAAATGAAGGGAGGAAAGAAGGAAGTACCAAATGAATGAAGGAAGAATTCAAGGAAGGACTGAACAAACTAAGGAAGGAAGGAAGGAACAAACGAATGAATGAACAAAAGGACCTAATGAAGGAAGGAACAAAAATATGAACGAACGAATGAGTGAACGAAGGAAGGAGGGAACAAACGAATAAATGAATGGAGAGAACAAACGAGTGAATGAATGAAGGAGGGAACAAACAAATGAATGAATGAAGGAGAGAACAAACGAATAATTGAAGGTAGGTTAGAAGGAACGACCGAAAATAGGAAGATCCCTAAATACACTACATGTTGTTTGTGCAGGGATGTGTAAACGTAACATTCTGTAAACGAATCAACTTTTCTACAGTGTATTACTCACTACTCTTGAGTACTTTTAAAGGATCTGATTTTAGAATTTATCTTCAAGAATTTGACAGTAAGGCCCAATCCCATTTCTACCCCTTAGCCCTTCCCCCTCGTTTTGTGCGTTCACACGAAGGGTTACGGGTGTCCCAATTCTCTTTAGCTTGAAGGCGTAGGGCTAAGGGGAAGGGTGGAATCTCAAACAGAGATTTTCCAGGACCACACTCGAAACCAAGGGGTAAGAATATTCAGTGATTTCCTGAAAATAAATACAAAAAATAACACAACTGGAATAACTAGCAGTCGCGATCGTCAATCTTATAAGTAGCAAGAGATCGCGATGACATATGATGACGTGTGCAGGGGTAAATTTTGAAGCCCTTTCCCTTCACAGTCTGTTTAAAGCGTCATGGGGAAGGGGGACAAAAATAGAATTGGGATTGGGCCTAAGTACATTTTGGGAGCTCACTTACTTACTTACTTACTTACTCACTTACTCACTTACTTACTTACTTACTTTACTTACTTACTTACTTTACTTACTTTTACTTACTTATTTACTTACTTTACTTACCTACTTACTTACTTACTTACTTACTTTACTTTACTTACTTACTTTACTTACTTACTTACTTACTTATTTATGTATTAATTAATTTATTCATTTATTTAGTTAGTTAGTTAGTTAGTTAGTTAGTTAGTTAGTGTCCAATTGAACTGAATCTTTCATCTGTCTAGAAAATCAGTTCTATGACACTATAGTTAATGAAGTGGAGTTATGCTTCACCATTGCAAAGTCTCTGTGAACCAGACACACTTTGTACTTTTGAAGACTTCAGTCAGATTAAAGAGTTCCTGATGGTTTAGTGCTCGGTTTAACAGCTAAACCTTCAGCTTAAGACTTAAAATCCTTTCGTCCTATCCCCTTTTGCGTTGTCTTGCTGCCCCTGCGAGCGTTTCTTGTTCTTGTCACACCTTAATTTAGCTTTTTTCATTATTCTATCCTTCTCACGTTCAGCTCATTTTGAGGCCATTTAACGCGTGAACGTAAAGCTGTTTAATTATAAACATCAATCTGAGGTGTCTTTTTTACTTTAAGTCATTTATACACATCCTCTCTTGTTCAAAACTCGAGTGTCTTTCTTCTGCTGAACACAAACGAAGATAATTTGAAGACTCTGTAGAAGTGAAGTTTATTTATAAACTAATTTCGAGAGGATCACGTGATTATGATTGAACACAGCTGGTTCTGCATTAACGATGTATGATCCACCAATCAGACCATTCCTAACCCACTTTAAAGAGCAAGGGTTTTTCACTACAGTCATCATCTATTTGAAGAATCCCCCCTTCCACCCCTACTTCTCCACCTTTCCCTTCATAGGGCGGCACGGTGGCCCAGTGATTAACAGCAAGAACGTCACCGGTTCTAGTTCTTTAACAGGCCTGGCTGTCGTTTCTGTGCGAAGTTAGCATGTTCTTTCCTTGCTCGCGTGGGTTTCGCCCAGGTTCTGCGGTTTCCTCCCACATTCCAAAAACATGCACTACAAGTTAATTGATCAATCTAAATTTAGCACTACAGTCAAACTCTCATCCAGCAGCATATGTCTTCATAGTTATCATTTTCTGTCATCAGCTCTTATCAAAAATGGGGGAGTTCCCGAGACCTACCTGAGCTCAAAGCTCCCCTCTTGCCCAGCAAACGTGAGGGAGACCTGAGCTCAAAAGGTCAGGGCATGCTCTCCCGGGACAGCATGCCAAACACGTTTTATAATCAATCATCAGCTAAGTGTGAACTCTTGAAACATATATACACTTCCTGACAAAAGTCTTGCCGCCTATCCAAGTATTTTGTGTATGACTCCCATGAGCTTGGAGGACTGCATCCACACATCTCTGCAATGACTCAAAAACTTATTATTAAGTCATCTGGAATGGCAAAGAAAGCGTTCTTGCAGGACTCCCAGAGTTCATCAAGAGTCTTTGGATTCATCTTCAACACCTCCTTCATTTCACCCCAGACATGCTCAATAATGTTCATGTCTGGTGACTGGGCTGGCCAGTCCTGGAGCACCTTGACCTTCTTTGCTTTCCTGCAAAGCGCTATCCTTGATTTGAGCGCTATCCTGCTGGAGAATTCGCCCTCTCCTGTGGTTTGTAACGTAATGGGCAGCACAAATGTCTTGATACCTCAGGCTGTTGATGTTGCCATCCACTCTGCAGATCTTTCACACACCCCCATACTGAATGTAACCCCAAACCATGATTTTTTCTTCACCAAACTTGACTGATTTCAGTGAGAATCTTGGCTTCATGAGTGTTCCAGTAGGTCTTCTGCAGTATTTGTGATGATTGGGATGCAGCTCAACAGATGATTCATCAGAAAAATCCACCTTCTGCCACTTTTCCAAATGATCAACTAGAAGTCAAGTTAATATTTGTTGCTTTTACAACTGAGATCAGCGACAAGACTTTTGTCTGGTAGTGTATATATGATAATGTCTGAATGTTAACTCGCTAATAAGCAGCAAAGTATGAGTAAATGTCACGGTTTTAAGTTTGTTTAATAGCAAGAATTGTACCTTAAAGGGCCACGGAAACCCCCAGTCTCAGCGTGGTGTTTTCACACCTTTAGTTTGAAAAAGCTCAGGAAAGTAGGTGTGCCCAGCTCTGTTTGGGTGGGAGTGTCAGGGGAGAGAAAGAGGGATGGTTTTGCATATAAATGGGAGTTTCCATTTGTTCACGCGCTGGCTTTCAAACAAACACACAGACGCAGGGGGAGAAAGACAGTGACTGTGTTTACATGGACGTCAGTCATCCAATTACTTGCCAAATTATTAATTTGTCGACTTTAACTGCAGTTTGGCGCTTTCACGTTTATTCACGAACATTTCCTGCGTGTCCCCTGTGACAAACGAGATATTAAATGTTAGTAACTGCTGAAGGAGTGCAGATTTAATGGAGTATTTGAAACGCACGGCATATTTCAGGAAAAAAAATCCTCAACATTTCTCGCTAACTAGATGCACTCGGTAGGTAGCTTCAGAAAGCCGTGTGTGTATAACTATTCTGTCACTAAATGCGACGAAAATTCTACATGACCGTAATTGTTTGATTAAGATGTTTACACTTTACACGGATCTTCAGTCTATAATACTGTAGTGATATTAACGTGCTGTAAACTCAGCAACAGTTCTAATTAGGGCTGTAACGATACACCAAACCCACGATTCGGTTCGTATCACGATTTTTGACCCACGATTCGATTCGTATCACGATTTTTTTCGTGAGAGGTGGGATTTTTTTTTTTTTTTTACAATATTTTTTATCAAATAACATTTGACAAATCTTTATAAACTGAACACCAAAGAACAAGATTAACCATGCAAATTATTAACTATATAAATAGCCAAATATAAAATAAATAAATAGACAAAGCTATAACACTTCTGTTTTTTTTGTAACAAAATACTGTTGAAAAACAAACAGAACTAAACTCCATTGTGGAGATGATTCAAGCATGTTGAAAATTCTTTTTCAATCAAGTTCTCTTACATTTAAGAGATGTAAACTTTACCTGACAAATGTGGCAGCATGTGGAGGAAACACAACTCATTTATACAAAGCGCACAAGAATGAGGCTGCCAAAATGGCCAATGCAGTATGAAAAAATCGACCGCAGAAGTCAGACGAACAGGTGCAGCCATCAATTAGTGATGCATTTAAGCGATGCACAAAATATAGGAGGGACAATGTGGTGGAACAAATGCACTGATGCAGTAACCAAGAATCTCTGCGAAAAAAATAGTGTCTTTCAATACTTTTTTTTTCTTTCGGAGACCTCGTAACCACACCCGACAGCTATAATGAATTGTCCGGACGTACATATTTCTCCAAAACAGCTATTCTACGAGCCTACAAACGTATCCGTGGTGAGCTGCAACAGCCCAATTCCACCACAGTCAAGTATTTTTCACTTACAACAGATGTGGTCGAGTACACAAATGACACTTTACATGTCGCTAACTTTTCATTTCATTGACACGGAATGGACACTGGCGTCAAAATGCCTCCAAACTGAACCTAGCTGTGCCCAACACAATTGAGAAGATGGAGAAAGCCCGCACGGACCGTGCCCTTTCTGCTGTGAACTATTAAATTCTTATTTTCCCCGGAGCAGAACACATTTTCACCGCACAGTTGGACAGGCACAAACAAAAATATAATTCATACATTTTTCTTGGACAAAATATCTTTTTGAAACGAATTTCGTTAGGTATAATTTGTATATTAATTGTGAGGTAGTTTTGGTTGGTCAGTTAACTACTAGCCTTGATAAAAAAGAATAACGAATAACCTTTGCGGTGATGCGCTTCAAAACAAGCGCGCTAAATGCTTTAGCGCCAAAGTTGCCGTGAGATTGTGTTGGTTTGGTAAATAAAATAGCTTAAATAAAATTAAAGTTAAATATTCATAGTTTCAGAGAACCCCATATTAAAGTCGGGACATCTGGTGAACGCCCATCCCTCTCTGTGCAGCCAGATTAACAGTGTGAGCAAAGCATCTTATATGCGGAAAAAAAATATGCTGTATTATATGCTGTCACTAGCACTTACGGCATATTGTGTGGGTCTTGTCGAGCAATTGCCATCCTTTATCTCCACTGGGTAGCTGAAATGTTGCCATACTGCTGACTTATATGAAGAGGGAGGGTCCGCAATCTTGCCATGTTTCCTCACGTTCTTCTTCAACTTGCTCAACTTTCGCAGGAAGGCGTTGCATGATTGAAAAGTTAGTCACGGGTGTGTCGCGATTCTTCCTTATCAAATCGCGACACAGGATCGTGGATCTTAGTGTCGCGATTTCGGTTTCATATCGCGTATCGTTACAGCCCTGGTTCTAATCATTTGACTAAGGTCTGTCTGTAAACACTGAAAGAGTATTGCAGACGAAACCAACTAACTTTGCCATCTGAATAAACAAACAAACACCACTAAACGTCTACTTACCAATGAGGTGACAGAACAATCAACACCAACTGGAGCCGTGTATTTTTTAAAAGGAAACGAGCGGCAAATTCGGATATCACCATTTCCAGATGCGGAAAGCTCTCGGGTAAAAATGTTTCTTACAAACGCATTTCTGTTGCGTGCCCTGTAATCCACCGTGAGTCCAGCTGCGCTCTCATATCAGGGAAATGAAAGCAAAACCTTTGTTGGAGCACATTTATAAACGCACCACTGGCGACCTGTGTCTCCAAACAATCCTTACTCTTCCACTTGTTTTGTCAACCTGGCGTCGCTTTGCTGTCTAAAAACTGTAACGGCTACATTCTTCGAAGCTGTCATGAATATTAATGAAATAGTGCACGCTGATTGGGTTGAACAACGTCCTTGTCATGACTTAATGCCGCACGCTCAGACACGTCACGATATACTCGCCTGTACAGACGTCCACTGTGCATGCTGGAGCACATGCATAGATCTCATCGGCGTGATGCAGCCTCAAAAATTCGTTTCAAACCGGAAGAACGAATTTGCTCGAAATAACGCAAAAACAACCAATTTTCACTTTTTAGTCAATTATATGTGTCCTAATAGTGTTTATAGCAGCGCGGGACACATATATGACTGTCAACAGCTCAAATGTGTTTTGGTGTTTCGTGGCCCTTTAAAATAAACGGGACCAAGAATCCTACTCTTTTGGTTTAATAATTGCTTTGTTCACTCTGGCTGATTAAGCATCAGTTTTTCAGATCTGCTGGAGTGAGATGAAGCACAAAAGAAGTATGTGTAGATGTTTCATTATACGCTGCATTGAATCAAGGTCACGATTTTGCTGCCAACGCCGGAAAAGCATTTCGCTGCACATTCCAAACAGCTTTTTTACGACGTAAAAAAAGAAAGAAGCAGCCGAGTCGACTCTTCTTTGCCAAATGAGTGTGCTTAGACCAGAGCCCTGGAGCTTAATTGAGATGCGCTATAGCGTGAGAAAAAGAGGATTGTATCTCCAGATGCAGACACTCTCCGGACATCGACTGCGATGCCAGAAAACAATGCCAAATACCAAACCGTTCAGAGAGAGAGAGCAGCAGAATACAGAGCAGAGGGTCCCGGACGGAGCGCGTGCATCGAAAGGTAACTTTCCTTTGAACTTTGCTGCATCTTCACTGAGGCAAACTTGAAAGGAATGAGCTTTAGACACAGCTGGATGATTTCTGCTGTACCACAACCTGTCAGAAGCAGGTGATGGCGGTGGCCATTAACCCCCGCAGCTGAGGGTTATGAGGAGATTTAGCCCCCGGGACTTTAAAGATATACAGAGGGGGAAATAAGTATTCAATGTGTTTTTGGGAATAATATTTCTAAAGGAGCTGTAGACATGGAATTGAACCAGATTTTGGTATAAAACCCAAACATAAGGATAAAATAAAATGAAACAAAACAAATCTGACAAATGAGTTGTGTGTAATAACAATGAAATGACTCAGTGCTCAACAGGATTCATGTCAGGTGATTGGCTGGGCCATTCTACTGCTTGATTTTCTTTCCCTGAAAGCGTTTGAGAGCTTCCTTGGCTGTGTTTTGGATTATTATTTTGCTGAAATGTTTTCATCTTCATCCTGCTAATGATGAAGCAGCTAATGTTAATTTACAATGAGGAAGGGCAGAGGGATGCTGAAGAACTACTGAGAGATTTGAGCTACACCTTCCTTTCTTCGTGTTTTCAATACTTTTTCCCTTTGTCATTATATTTTATTACACACAACTTCATTTGTAAACTAATTAGTTTTGTTTTCTTTGCATATATGGATTTCTTTGGTTGCTATCAACATCTGGTGAAAATGTAGTCAACAGCACCTTAAGAAGTATGTTTTCTGAGAAAAAACATACGTGTTTAACACTTGCCTACCCCACAGTAGAAGTGGTTCATTTTCTTTTGTTTATTTCTTTTTCAAGGTTTCACATAAAATAGGGATTAAAATAGTTACAGTGTTGCTTTTTGTTCTCGGTGTGGTTCGCTTTTACACAGCAAACCTTCTAAACGGACCAAAATATTTAAAACAAGTCATGTGCGAGTAAACTCTCCTCATATCAGTCAGAGTTTGGTTTATTTTCCAGGTTTCTGCTCAGCTTTCATAGGTCATTGTAATTTATGACGATGAGAAATGAGACATTATCAGCCTAAAAGGTGTGCTTTAATTTTGAATGATGACACCACAGACGAACTCGCCAGATATAAATCAGAGGTAACAATTTCTCATACATAACCTCATGTTAACCGTCATGGGTTGTAAATTATATATCGAGTTATTAATTATCGTGTTTGACAAGTTTTGTCGCGGGGGAAAAATTATAAAATAAAAAAAGGAACTAAATTTAGCCAAATTAAAATTAAAGGCCAAATTTGTACAATAGATACTATAACTAAATAATATAAAGAACTAAAGGGCAAGGCAGCCAACAATCATCACCCTTCTCCTGTCCCAGCACTCCAACAATAACTCACACCAAATACAATGTCCAAAAAAAAAAACAAGTACATTTATTTACAGATTGACAAATAATAAATGACCAAAGGGTAATATTAGGTTTCCAAAAACAAAACTCAGGAGGGGATAATGCCAAAACAACAAACAAATTCTCTAACTCATTAAGGAAGCAACTTTCTAAACTCTCGAAATAAAAATTGAAAAAGAACAACAAAGATCTTACCTTGCTCCCTCTCTACCAGAAACAGGAGAAAAAAATAAATAAATGTATCAACCCAAAAGAACAAAAGCAACAACAAACCCCCCCCACAGGGTGGCAGTGTATCACATTTGAGGCCACAAATATTAAATACAAAAGAAAGCATATTTTTACAACCTTCATACGTCACAATAGTTCACCATTAACTACTTTTCACAAAAAAATAAACAGAAGTTTTACACTTTTGTTTTTTAGTATAATTAAAAAGGAGTGCTCGTTTACTTGTTTTTTATCATTTGATTTGTGCACTTGTATGTGCACCACTAAACTTTACTGTGATTTATAAAAGCAGTTGTTACTTTTAGCTCTAATTTTGTGCTTTCAGAGTGACAGATTTCCAACTAAATTTCAGGAAACTTGTTATCATTCTGAAGAACACCTACTGATGAAAGCCTAAATATCAGATGTCACGGGTGAATCTTTACCGAGTAATCTTGTCTTTTGTAGATGGGGTCAGACTGACATTTTTCATCTGAGATTTGGAGGTAGATCTCTGGCGGATAAGACTGACTTTAGGAAGTTGGCAGCATCATCATGTTATTTCCGCACAGAGACTGGTAGGCCTTTTTTTTGTCAAATCTGATCATTTCAGTCATCTCTTTTGATTTATATGCTAGTGGTAAACATGAAAACAAAAATCCCATCATGTTTCCCATATTATTAAAAAGATGAACACAAGATCGTAAAGTTTTTGGGAAAATTTAGTTATTTTTTGTTAATGTAAACAGCGTAGATTTGGGCAAAAAAATGTTTATAAAGTATATACTGTAAGTTTAAGTATATAAAGATATTCATTCATTTTCGTTCAGCGTAGTTTCTTATTTATCAGGGGTTGCCACAGCAGAATGAACCGCCAACTAGTCCAGCATATGTTTTACACAGCGAATGCCCTACCAGCCGCAACCCAGTACTGGGAAACACCCATACACACTCATTCACACTCATACACTACGGCCAAATTAGTTTATTCAAATCACCTACAGCACATGTGTTTGGACTGTGGGGGAAACCGGAGCACCTGGAGTAAACCCACACCAACATGGGGAGAACATGCAAACTCTACACAGAAATGCCAAATGGCCCAGTTGAGACTCAAACCAGTGACCTTCTTGCTGTGAGGCGACAGTGCTAACCACTAAGCCCCCATGCCGCCTTAAAACGCTTTCAGCCCCACTCCAAACAGTCCCTTGGCTTTTGAAGTTGATCTCAACAGTCTGTATAGCTCCGCAACCACTCCATCAGACATATAGTGTCATGCGTCTGATTCTGATAAACGGGCCTCCATTACGGCAGATGAAAACCTTGAATGAGCAAGGCTGGATGGAAGGAGATAAAACATATCGCTCTCTCGAATCCCACACGGCCTTTATCAAAAACCTGACACGTTCCTGCAGGGCCGCAGAGCTTTAATGAAGAACAAATCCACATTAATCGTGTCTCTTCAGACCCCAGCGCTTCTAATACCAATCCCATACTGTAAATCCTCAATTTGCAAGTACGCCATGACGGGATTTTCAGAGTCATTTGTGTGAGGGGACAACATTTCATGGCCCGTTTCATAACCTTTCCGCTCAGACATGCAGCCGAAGTTCCTTTAAGGCTGGTCATTTCACTTGGCAGCCATCTTAGAAATGCCTCTCAGGCAATATGTTTGAATGGGGAAACATTAAATTCTTCGAAATCGCTTGCTAAGCTTACAATTAAATTTCATATTACGAATCAGCAATGAAATGAAACAACAACTGTCTCTATAGTTTCATTACTAAATGTTTGAATTACACAAAATCTGCAAAGACTCATGTCTCGTCTGAGCGTCTGTCACTCTTTTGTCACTCTTTTAGTGACATGTCTTATGAATTCTATTGTCTTTGGGAGTATCAGGCCTATCTTATTTCCGGCTTATTTTTCCCACCTCCCGCCATGCTTCGAATTTCCCCTAAATTTCCCTCATTTTGGTGCTTTTCTTTCAGCCGATGCAGTTCTGCTGTGTATATCTTCTTAAGTAGTATCAAAGTCCCTTTAAGGCAACTAATTTCACTCGGTGGCCATCTTTGAAGCGCCTCTCGGGCATTCTGTTTGAATGGGTTAACATCAAATTCTCCAAAATTGCTTTCCAAGCTTTTGATTAAATTTCATATTAGGAGTCCCCAATAAACTTAAACAACAACTGTCTCTAGTTTCATTTCTAAATGTAAAATGAATTTATAAAAAAAAGTGTTTTCAAATATCACTTTCTATGGTGGCTGAGAGAGCTTAACGTGCTGCAATTTAAGAAAACGCATGCAATTACAAAAAACACCAGCAAATTAAGAAAAGATCTTCATCTGACAGCACACATGCTGCAAATCCTCACAACGCATGCGCATTAAAAAAATGTACTGCATTTTCTCATATCGCAAACAATTTACGAAAACGCTAATCGTTTTCTCATAACGCAAACAATTTATGAAATCGCTCTACATTTTTTCATAACCCACGCAATTTACAAAAACACTATTCATTTTTTCATAACCCAAGCAATTAACGAAAACTCTCTAGATTTTCTCATAACACAATTTACGAAAACGATCTACATTTTCTAATAACGCGATTTACGAAAACGCTCTACATTTACTCATAATGCAAACAATTTACGAAAACGATCTACATGTTTTCATAACGCAAACAATTTATGAAAACGTTCTATATTTTCTCATAACACAATTTATAAAAATGCTCTACATTTTCTCATATAGCAATTTACGAAAACGCTCTACATTTACTCATAACGCAGACAATTTCTGAAAACGCTCTACATTTACTCATAACGCCAACAATTTCTGAAAACGCTCTACATTTACTCATAACGCCAACAATTTCCAAAAATGTTCTATATTTTCTCACAACACAAACAATTTACAAAAATGCTCTACATTTTCTCATAACGAAAACAATCTACGAAAACACTCTACATTTTCTCATAACACAAACAATCTACAAAAGCGCTCAAAATTTTTTCATAGCGCAAACAATTTATTAAAATGCTTTACATTTTCTTATAACACAATTTATGAAAACGCTCTACATTTTCTCATAACGCAAACAATTTATGAAAATGCTTTACCTCTTCTTATAACGCAGACAATTTGCGAAAACGCTCTACATTTTCTCGTAATGCAAACAATTTACGAGAATGCTTTACATTTTCTCATAAATCAAACAATTTATGAAAATGTTTTTACATTTTCTTATAATGCAAACAATTTACGAAACCGCTCTACGTTTTCTCATAACGCAAACAATCTATGAAAACGCACAGCATTTTCTCACAACTCAACAAGAACGCAACACTGCTGTGCCGTGACTATTGCTCAATGTAGTTCTAATTGATTTTTGAAAGGGCAGTTTTTTTGTTTATTTTTACATCCCGATTCCTGTGTCTTTAGTATTTATTAGACTAAATAACCATAACCTAAATAGTTTGTCACATTTTAGGGTCTCCTTAAAACATTTCCGTTGTGTTGTGAGAAAATGTAGCGTGTTTTTGTAAAATGTTTGTGTTGTGAGAAAATACAGCACGTTTTATTAATTATTTGCGTTGTGACAATGCAGCCCATTTTTTAAAAATGTGTTATCGTTGTGAGAATTTGTAGCTGATTGCTGATTGGCTCCTGTACTAGAAGGCGGGGCTTCAATTCACCATATTAGTCGTTACGCTTTTCCCCATTCAAAACTATATGAGTTGCATGTCTTGTGAATTCTATAGCCCAGCAGAACAGGGAGCGTCTGACTGGAGAGCGAGAGAAAGAGAGACTGATCTCAGCCAGCTTTAAAGAGTTCCTTCGGGGAAATGCCAGGAACATGATCCTAAATGAGGCAGAACTCATCAGAGGAGGTCCGGGGGAAATGCCTGGCGCTGTTCTGTGTGTAAATAACATCCATTCATTATTAAATCACAGCCTGAGCCAAGAATCTTCTACACCAGAGGTCAACACAGCTCATCTCTGCCCTGCTGCCTCACAGGTGAGACTCTGACGCTTCATAAAAGCAACTTTTCTTCTTACTGGAATTTCCAATTTTGATACGATACCTTGAAAAGTATCGATATTTGATACTTTTTTTGCATACCATAAGCAACAAATTCCTCAAAGAGTCTACAAATCAAGTAAAAGGTGGAAATAAATAAACTAAACTATACAATGTTTTGCATTTTCAAGTATAATTACAGTTTATACCAGGTATGTCAGCCTCCCTTAAATCCAAAAGACAATACAATTCTAGTAAAAATATAATTACTGCAATCTAATTTTTATTTTATTTTTTTTAAACAAGTGTTAAAATCTTATTGTTACCAAATAATATTATTAAAGGGCCACGAAATCACCTGAGTGTCAGGAGAGGGAAAGAGGGAAGGTTTTGCATAAAAAATGGGAGTTTCCATTTGGGCATGCGCTAATTTTCAAACAGGCAACACAGACGCAGGAGGAGAAAGACAGCGGCTGTTTATATTGACATCAGTAATCGAATTATTTGCCAAATTACTAATTTGTCGACTTTAACTGCAGTTTGCCACTTTCACTTTCATTCAGGAACATTTCCTGCGTGTCCCTCATGACAAACGAAATACTAAAAGTGGGGAACTGCTGAAGGAGTGCAGATTTAAAGGAGTATTTGAAACCACGGCGTATGTTAGAAAAACATTTCTCGGTAACTTAGGCCCCGTTTACACTAGTACGTTTTCGTTTTAAAACGCATAAGTTTTGCTACGGTTACGCCATCCGTCCACACTACGCCAGAGTTTTCGAGGCGCGAAAACGGAGCGTTTTAGAAACGCTGGAGAGGCCGTTTTCATTCTAAAATGCTCCTGCTGCGTCTCGGTGTAGACGGTGGAAAACGGAGACATTGGAAAACGGAGGCGTGGCTGCTGAGATTCGCTACATGATTGGGGCGTTGGGTCATTGTGTATCCTTTCCTTATTCGTCAAGCGCACATGGCTACAACACCACCTGCAGACGGCAGACCAGCCTTCACTGTAAACACTGTATTTTCGATAGCCATGGATGTTTTGTGTTCATTTGTTACTTTAAGTAACAACTCGACCTCGTCGTCTGTCCACAAAAAGACCTCTCTTGCTTTCTTTGCCATCGCGTTCATCGTTCAACCAGCGTTTGTTGACTAACAATAACCAAACGCCGAGCGAGACGCATGCTTCCTGTTTATACTTGAACGCGCATGCCCAGAGTGCGCGAATGGTCACGTGATATACGTTTTTGGTGGCCTAATGTGGACGGACATCTGTAGAGAGACGCTTGGGTAAAACACTAGTGTGGACGCGGATCGTTTTCATGCTAAAACGCCGTTTTAAAACTAAAACGCACTAGTGTAAACGGGGCCTTAGATGCACTCAGTAGGTAACATCAGAAAGCTGTATGTGTTCAGACTATCCTGTCACAAAATGTGGCGAAATTTCTACACGACAGTAATCATTTAATTGCGGTGTTTACATGTTTACACTCAGAGAGCAGCATTTACAGCGGATCTTTCAGTCTATAATATTGTAGTGATATTAATGTACTGTAAACTCAGTAACAGTTCAAATCATTTTCACTAAGGTCTGTCTTTAAACACTGAAAGAGTACTGCTGATGATACGAACTAACCTTGCCATCTAACTAAACAAACAAAGAGCACTGATTGCTTACTTGCCAAATCTGTAAAGACAGGACAATCAACATAAACTGGAGCCGTGTATTTCTTAAAAAGAGACGAGCAGCAAATCCAGATTTCCCCATTTCCAGATGCGGAAAGCTCTCGGGTAACAAATGTTCCTTACAAACGCACTTCTGTCGCGTGTCGCATTCACTGTAATCCACCATAAGTCCAGCAGCGCTCTCATATCGTGGAAATGAAAGCAAAAACTTCGTTGGCGCACATTCATTAATGCAACACTGGCGACCTGTGTCTCCAAACAATTCTTCTTCTTCCACTTGTTTTGGCAACACAGCGGGCGTCTCTCTGCCGTCTGAACACTGCAACAGGTACAAACAATCTTAGAAGCTATCATGCATATTAATAAAGTTGCGCCGCATACACAATAGAGCGCGCTGATTGGTTTAAACCAAGTCTATCTCATGACTTAATGCAGCACACTCAGAGACGTCACAATGCACTCGCAGGTACAGACGTCTACTCTCTACGCTGGAATACACGCATGGATCTCATCGACGTGACGCAGCTTCAAATATTCGTTTCAAACCGGAAGAACGAATTTGCTCTAAATAACGCAAAAACAACCAATTTTCACTCTTTAGTGAAATATATGTGTCCTAATAGTGTTTATAGCAGTGCGGGACACATATATGACTGTCAACAGCTCAAAAAGTGTGTTTTGGTGTTTCATGACCCTTTAAATGTTCGAGCGAACATGCACATTTGTATTTTTAAACTAATATTAACAAGAAATTATAAATACTTCAGCAGATCTATTGCATATTCCTTGCTAGTGGTTGAGATAATACAAGTGGCAGACAGGATTGAGTGACACAGAGAGCGTTATTCGATAATTTGTTATATTCCCAGCTAACAGGAAACGTTCCCAGAACATTCACTAACGTTCTTTAAAAGTTGTGAAAATGTTAGCACAGAATGTTATCAATGGAACGATTTTAGAATGTTCTCATAAAGTTGTTAACGTTCTTGTAACGTTGTTAAAAAAAAAACATTAGAACAAAGTTTTTTGAACGTCTTCAGGATGTTATTTGTACTTAATGAACGTTCTCATAATGTTGATGAAAAACGTTCTCATAACAAAGTTTTTGGGACGTCTTCAGGACATTTTTTGTACTTGAAAGTTCTCATCGTAGGTTTTATGAACGTTGTAAGAACGTTATGCTAACCATAAAGAAACATTCTAGCAACATTAAGCAAACTGGACAGTTCAATGTTATCGGAACGTTACAAATAAACGTTCTTAGAACATTATATTTTGGTGGAAATTTAGGTTTTAAAAACATTGTAAGGCAGTTATGCTAACCATAAAAAAACGTTCTAGCAACATTAAGCAAACTGGACATTTCAACATTCTCGGAACGTTACAGATAACGTTATGAGAACGTTCTCACAACCTAAATTTGTTAGCTGGGTTGTAATCACATCTGCACGTTTCTAAACGATAGATTATTAGCCAGACCATTCTTATATTTCAGTGTCTATATTTTTGGCGACACTATACTGTGACATGTATGTGCTAAGCAAACTGACTTTTTTTTTTAGTTTGTCCTTCTCACGCTAAACTTTGCTACTTAAAGGAGATGATGGTTGCTAGGCGACACTGGGGTAAAAGTTGCTTGATCATAAAGCCACGTCTGTGTGTGCATGAATGAGATCTCAAGCATCAAATGCAGCTGATGGAGGGCAGGTAAACCTTTATCTATCCTCCCACTCGGGGAAAGAATACTAATAGAAACTGAAAGCCCTGCTTATTCAGACTGAGATGAACATCAGTTCGAAATGGCAGCGTGTGAGGCCACATTGTTCTTGGTTTGTTTGTTGTTTGTTGTGAATGTGTGTTTTGTGATGGAGATGTTCATGCAACACTTTGGGTTCTTTATAGATCCAGTGGTCAGTGCACAGTGTTGTCCTTATTCTCTGAATGAGTTAATGGAGTGTCTGGATATCTTCCATTCCCTTTAAGGGCGAGTTGAGCCATGGCAGAGTCAATATATACTGTACAGTTTAAGTCAAAATTATTTCCTCTGCTGTTTGTTTTTTTTCTAAATATTTCCCAAATGATGATTAACAGAGTAAGAAATTTTTCACAGTATTTCCTAAAATATTTTTTTCTTCTGGAGAAAGTCTCATTTGATTTATTTCAGCTACAAGTTTTGAATTTTTTTAAGACCATTTTAAGGTCAATATCATTAACCCCCTTAAGCAATATTTGTTTTGGATTGTCTACAGAACAAACCACTATTATACAATTACCCTAACTTTAACCTAGTTAAGAATTTAGATGTTACTTTAAGCTGAATACTAGTTTCTTGAAAAACATCTAGTCAAATATTAAGCACTCTCATGATGACAAAGATAAAAGTTATTAGAAATGAGCTATTATCAGAATCATAAAGAGCTTTATAGCCAGGTATGTTTACACATACGAAGAGTTGTTTTGGTGACAGAGCTTCTACACTGCAACAGAATTACAGAGACAGGACAAAAAACAGATAATAAATATATTTAAAAATAGAAGTAAGTGTTAAATGCAAATATACAAACTGAGTGTATGTACAGGTATATTACTATATACAATGTTATATGTGCAGCTGTTATGTGCAAATTGGCATGTAAAGTGTTTTATAATAAGTGTATGTGTGTATAAAAAGTGTATAGCAAGTAGTGATGTTGTTTTCACGATTATTATTATCAAGTGTTCATGAGATAGATCGTTTCTGTGTCGGGCTGTTCTGGTGTGCAGTGCTCTGTAGCGACGACCAGAAGGTAACAGTTCAAAGAGGCAGTGTGCTGGGTGTGA
>CAIGQQ010033255.1:3922793-3937631 GCA_903798035.1 Danio albolineatus
ATGATTTTGATATGCAAACTGTGTGATATTTAGCAAAGGCTTCTTATTGTCACGCTGGGTGAATGATACAGAGGAGGATCCAATAGCAAGTGAAAACTATTTAATGACAGAAATCAAATGAGTGAATACAGGACTGATCCGACTGGAACGAAGGTACAGACTGGAGGTACAGACAGACAACGGACGGAATCCAGCGGACACTGCAGCAATCCTGGGCATAGACAAAGGTGAGTGAGACATGTAACGAACTGACACAGAAACATGTCCATATATAGACCTAGTAATGACACTCAGCTGGTGACTAATCAGAACAGCTGAGTGACATCATGACACGTGACCAGACCAGAAACACCAAAACAATAAACACGTGAACGATCAAAACAAGACAGCCCCACGTGAAAACAGACAATCTGGAGAGAGCACAAAACTGCAACCGTGACATATATATATATATACACACACACACACAAAACTTTGGACACCCCTGGTCTAGCCAGTGTCAACCTTATTTTGATCACCAATAATAACGTCAAATGACGCTGATATTTGATTGATTTTAGGTTGTGTTGCAAAGTAACCGAAATCCAACGTCCAGCCAACATCTAAAATCATATTGTCGTCAAAAACTGACATTTATTCATCAGGTACGGCAACCAAAATTCAACGTCTGACAGACATCATAGTGTTGACGTCCACACAATGTCAAGCTGTAACCTCATCAGACGTTGATGCTAGGTTGATTTTAGGTTGGACATTGGCGTGGGCCTGACGATGAGTTCTGACATCAATCCCCATAATGTTGTTGATGTCTTGTGTCTGCTGGGTGTTTAAGGCCATTTCAGTCATCATACAGTAAACATCTGTCATCTTCTCATCAGTTACATGCATCTAAACCAGGGATCACCAATCTCAGTCCTGGAGGTCCGGTGTCCCTGCAGGGTTTAGCTCCAACTTGTCTCAAAACACCTGCCTGGATGTTTCAAGTATACCTAGCGAGAGCTTGATTAGCTTGTTGAGGTGTGTTTGATTAGGGTTGAAGCCAAAATCTGCAGGACACCGGACCTCCAGGAACAAGTTTGGTGACCCCTGATCTAAACGGTCTCTGGGTCAATGCGTGTAAAGATCTTCTTGGACACTTTTAATGCATCCAAACAGTTTGCTGCGATTGTAAATCACATATTTGTTGTTGTTATTATTATTATGGGCAGCACGGTGGTGCAGTGGGTAGCACAATTGCCTCACAGCAAGAAGGTCGCTGGTTCGAGCCTCGTCTGGGTCAGTTGGCATTTCTGTGTGGAGTTTGCATGATCCCACCGTGTTGGCGTAGGTTTCCTCCGGGTGCTCCGGTTTCCCCCACAAGTCCAAAGACATGCGCTATAGGTGAATTGGATAAGCTAAACTGGCCCTAGTGTATGTCTGTGAAAACAGGAGTGTATAGGTGTTTCTCAGTGATGGATTGCAGCTGGAATGGCATCCGCTGTGTAAAAGATATGCTGGATAAGTTGGCGGTTCATTCCACTGTGGCGATCCCAGATTAATAAAGGGATTATGCTGAAAAGAAAATGAATGAATGAATAAATATCATCATTATTATTAGCAAATACCACACAAACATCCCCTTCAGTTGATCGTATTTTATAATTCCATTTCCTACCCTAAAACTGTATCAGTATCTGCTGTGTTTGAGCAGACACACACAGAGCTGTTGCTCATTCTGCTTTTGAGCACTCAGAGATGGTTGTTGTTAAGTTATTTGGCACGGCTGTGTCTCCGGCTAGTTCCCGTTAGTTTCTCCTGGGATTTCTTAGATCTGCCGGTGCTGCCGTGTGCCGATGAGCATCTGTGCGGGAGGACAGAAAACACAGATCTGCTCCTGACAGAAGAGATGTCAACACATTACAGCCCATTGCTCCGCACACTCGTTCCCATGCAGTTGTGACAAACAGACGTTTCGCAGGACTCAAAAACTCAGCTTCACTTAAAATCAATGTGTGTATTTGTAATCTGCTGAATCACATCTACACACACTGAAAACCACGACTCATTGTGAAGGATTTGGATTTCTACATATTTAGAATTGTCTATCTTTGTTTTAACCAATCGTAACAGTTTACCGGAATCACACCTTTTCTGGTCTCGTGTAGAGAGGATAACTGTTGTTGATTTTGTGATTGTAAGCAGAGCGGCCTAGGAACTCATCGCGAGTGTTGAAGCTGGCTTCTGCTCATGAAACTGCAAACTCATTGATTCATTCATTCATTTTCTTTACGCCTTTGTCCCTTTATTAATCTGGGGTCGCCACAGCGGAATGAACCACCAACTTATCCAGCATTTGTTTTACGCAGCGGATGCCCTTCCAGCTGCAACCCATCTCTGGGAAACATCCATACACACTCATTCACACTCATACACTACGGACAATTTAGCTTACCCAATTCACCTGTAGCACATGTTTTTGGACTTGTGGGGGAAACCGGAGCACCCGGAGGAAACCCACGCAACCACGTGCTACTCACTATGCCACCGTGGCGCCGAAACTGCAAACTATCTTGAGTAAACTTTATTTATTTAATTGAATCTCTGACGGGCACCGCGGAGGCGTGGTGAGTAGCATGTTCCCCTCAAAGCAAGAAGGTCGCTGGTTCGAGCCTCAGCTGGGCCAGTTGGCATTCCTGTGTAGAGTTTGCATGCTCTTCCCGTGTTGGCGTGGGTTTCCTCCGGTTTCTCCTGTTTCCCTGACAGTCTAAACACATGTGCTATAGGTGAATTGGATAAACTAAATTGGCCATAGTGTATGAGTGTGTGTTTCCCAGTACTGGGTTGCAGCTGGAAGGGCATCTGCTGTGTAAAACATAAGCTGGAATAGCTGGCGGTTAAAATAAGGCTAATAAATAAGGGACTAAGGAACTGAAATTCCTTCATTTTCTTTTCAGCTTAGTCCCTTTATTATTCAGGGGGCACCACAGCGGAATGAACCACCAACTTAATACTGAGAAACACCATACACACTCACATTCACGCACATACACTACGGCCAATTTAGCTAACCCAATTCCCCTACTCCGCACACAGAAATGCCTACTGACATAGCCAGGGCTCGAACCAGCAACCTTCTTGCTGTGAGGCAATCATGCTACCCACTACGCCCCCGTGACACCCATGAACTCAAATATTCATTCATACATTTATTTTCTTTTCAACTTAGTCCCTTTATTAATCTGGGGTCGCCCCAGCGGAATGAACCGTCAACTTATGCAGCATTTGTTTTACGCAGCGGATGCCCTTCCAGCCGCAACCCATCTCTGGGAAACATCCATACACACTCATTCACACTTAAACACTACAGACAATTTAGCCTACCCAATTCACCTGTACCACAATTTTTTGGACTTGTGGCGGAAACCAGAGCACCCGGAGGAAACCCGCACAACCACAGGGAGAACATGCAAACTCCACGCAGAAATGCCAACTGGCCCAGCTGAGGCTCGAACCAGCGACCTTCTTGCTGTGAGGCAATCATGCTACCCACTACGCCACCATGGCGCCTGAACTCAAATATTATTACTTTAAAAATAATGCGTTACTTTACTCGTTACTTAGAACAGTAATATTATCACGTAACTCGTGTTACTTGTAATGTGTTACCCCCAACACTGGTTATCATTGTGTAAAGGAAAAGCGAAAACTCATCCAAATTGTTCAGTTTTGTGTGTGTGTGTGTGTGTGTGTGTGTGTGTGTGTGTGTGTGTAAATGTTTTATGAGCAAATGATCATGTTACAGTTTAGAATGAAAAGAATGTCTAATTTACTACTTTTCATGAAGATGCCAGAGAGAGAAAGGGTGGAGGTCAGCATTTTTAATGAAAAATATTTAGAATTTCAGTCTACTCATCAAACAAAACTAGAAAGAATTTTGTTTGTAATTAAATATTTGAGGTTGCTTTTTTTGCATCTGTTTTGCAGCTTGAAAGCCTTTACTGCAAACCACATTTTTTTTTTTTAAAGCGGTAAATTAAAGGGCACCTACGATGAAAATCTACTTTTGTAAGCTGTTTGGACAGAACAGTGTGTAGGTATAGTGTGTCCACAGTCATTTTGCGGCGATATAAAAACAATAAGCCTCTTTTTAAAAATTTCCTGACATTAAAATAGGATTCAAATCCCTCCCATTTTGATGTAAACTGCAACGTGACATAGGAGTGTGGTTTCCCTGCTCACTGATTTGATTGACAGCCACATATTAACATGTCTCTGTAGTAGAGCGTATAATAATATCAACAAGACAGGACGTGCGCAAAGCAACGATGGGCAATGATGACGGAGATTTGCGACCTGCACCAAGCAGAAAAGATCCATCCTTTGTTTCTCTCCTCCGCTTATATACGCCCGCACTCGCAACACAGCCGGACCCCAATCAAGTGCAGCTCTAGAAGGGACTTGCGCATGCTCCACAGCGCACAACACCACATCAGCTCCAGATGCATAAACAAAATAAAATTCTATATCTATATATTTATATATATATATATAATAAATGAACAAATAATGATTACGTTCTGAAATTTAACACCCCTTCCACACTCTCAGAAAAAATGGTACAATGTTGTACCAAAGAAGGTACAAACCCTTGTCACTGGGGCAGCACCTTTTTATGGGACAGAATTGTACCTTAAGAAAATAAATAAATTTGTACCTTTTAAGGTCATGATTTGTACCATGGGAAACCAAAATGTACCTTTGTTTTTAAAAACCTGCAGATACAATATTGTATACTTTGTGAAAGGCACCACCACAGTGACAAGACACTTTGTACCTCAACAGTGTCAAAAATGCTATCAAACATTTATTAAAATGCCTTAAATGTTAAGTTTAAAATACCTACAGTTTTATGATTTACCAGCTGTTTTGTATTATTGTATTATCGAACTAAAATGTATGTTTATAAGTATCTTTAAACATACTTTTAAATGATGATTCTTGTTTTAATATGGAAATTATTCATAAAGATCACTTTGCCTTTCCAGTCATATTTATTTCCACAGATACTGTAATAAAGAAGCAGTTGTTCAACACTTTTGTACCTTTTATATGAGAACAATTGTGTACCTTCGTTTCAGTTGTACCATAAAAGGCACTACACAGCATCATAAGAGGTCTTTTCAGTACCATATAAGGTACAATTTTTACAAAGGTACAAAACTGTTTCTCAAGGAACATTATTTGTACCATCGTGTACCTTTTTTTCTGAGAGTGCATTAGTTATAAAATTCACTTTTGTAATCAAAAATTGCTTTTGTTAAGAAAAAAAAAAACAAAGACAAAAGACATAACAAATACATCAAATAATCATTGGGAATTTTTTTTATGTAGTACTTGTCATGAAAGTTTTGTGAGAGTTTTGTGCTGTTTATCTGACGCAGCAGGACATTGAGACACACTCTGACAGGCACATGGGAACGGTGGGTGGGGAGAACCAGCAATAAAGGCGCAGGCAACAAAAACAGCTAATGTGTTCAAAGCAGAAACTTCCAATGTTCTAAAAAGCTATAATCAATAATCTGATGGGTGTTTTGAGCTGAAACTTTACAGACACGTTCTGGAGACACAAAAGACTTATATTAAATCTTGAAAACGGGGTAAAGTAGGTGCAACAACATCAGAGCCAATAACTAATGACAGAATATTCCATTTTTGGCAAAAACAGCTCTTTGAGTGCTGATCAATTTAACAGAGACATGGATAAATAGTTACTTTTATTAATAACAATAATAGTAATCTGAATAACCAGTGTCGGCACGGTGGCTCAGCGGTTAGCACTGTCGCTTCAGAGCAAGAAGGTCACTAGTTCTAGTCCTGACTGGGCCAGTTGGCATACATATGTTGAGTTTGCAATTTCTTTACATGTGGGTTTACACGGGAGTGCTCTGGTTTCGCCCAAAGTCCCAAGACATGCACTATAGATGAATTGGGTAAACAAAATTGTCTGCATGAGTGTGTCTGTGAATGCAAGAGTGTATGGGTGTTTCCCAGAAGGGCATCCGCTGTGTAAAAAACATATGCCGGAACCGTTTTTGGTTCATTCCGCTGTGGCGACCCCTGATAAAAAAGGGACAAAGCTGAAGTAAAATGAATGAATGAATAACCAGTTCCTGTGATTGCTGATATAGAGTTTATTTACTGGAGGCTGTTTGTGGTTGTCAGGTATGTGGCAACTTTTACGAATTCCAATTTTGAATTCCAAGCCTTTTGAAGATGAATCGCATTTAAATGCCTTGTTTTGTTTGGCCTTGGGTTGTTTTTGTAAGTTTGACAGTCTTTAAGAATTTCATAATGTTTAGTATGAAAACAAAAAGTCAAAAGAAAAAAACTGAATGATGAAACTACCCGTTTAGAAACATGATTGCTTGTTTTTCAGATCTGGTAAGCAAGGTGAGGAGAAAAAAAAACTGACTGTTGACAAAGCCTTTGCTTACTGATTTTAAGAACTTAAATTTCCAAAAACTTGGTGAGTACATACAGTTTGTCTGAATTATTAGTCCCCTTGTTTTATTTGTCCCCAATTTCTGTTTAACAGCAAGAAGATTTTTTTTTCAACGCATTTCTAATAGGGATGGACGATTTGGCCTAAAATCAAAATCTTGATTAATTGAACATTTTAACCCGATTTTGATTAATAAACGATTATTTTATTTTAACACTTTATTTCGATGGTCCGTTTATGTATAAGTAGACTGTCTGCTTAATATCTGGTGATACTGACATTCAACAAATGTATTCAAACAAATTCAAACAAATAATCAAAATATGCTGTCTCAAGGCATCAGCTTACAATCATCTTCAGTTAGTGCAAAGTAAGGTTCAAGAAGGGGTCCATCATCTTACTCGACCAGAGATCAGATGTGGCTGCAAAGTGCCCGCTGGAGAATAAATCTGCCTCGGACTTTAAAGGCTGACTTATACATCCGCATCGAGTGATCACCGTGAACCACAGTGCTTGCCTTGAACGTAGCTGTGATTGATATACTTCTGTGCGCTGTTTGTGTTGCTCTACACTTCAGAAACGCAAGCTGGCAGCGGGTTTTTATGTTCCTCTGTGTTGAGTTTCTTCACCGGGGTCTTGTTTTTGTACACGTAGCTCAAACTTGCTTATTCAGAGGCGGGATGTGCAACAACTTTAATTATAAGGTGAACACAAAACAGCTCCTCCGTGTGACTCCACACTTGTAAACACTCGCTCCATCCGGCTCTGTGCTGTCCTGCAGCTCTCTGCTCCACCCACGCGTGTCAACGCTACCAAAATGACCAAACACAGAGCTTGCGCTACGCGTCTTAGCAATGTGGAGTTACTTTTTTGAGAGGTACGAGGGTATGCGATGAAGTCTTCGCTGGACCCTATGCGGGCTCTCAAAATAAATAAGGCAAGGTCACATGACTCCACACACAATCATTAAAATCCACCTGGGAAAATTAGATCGATTATAGGGTCTGAATGTCGATTTCGATTATTTTTCGATTAATCACCCAACATAATAGTTTTAATAACCTGTTTCTAATAACTGATTCATGATGACAGCACATCATATTTAACTAGATATTTTTAAAGATACTAGTATTCAGCTTAAAGTGACATTTAAAAGTTTAACTAGGTTAATTAGGTTAAAGTTAGGGTTATTAGGCAAGTCATTGTATAACAGTGGTTTGTTCTGTAGACAATCAAAAACAAATATAGCTTAAGGGGGCTAATAATATTGACCTTAAAATGGTTTTAAAAGATTTAAACTGCTTTTAATCTTGCTAAAATAAAGCAAATAAGACTATTTTTTTTCTTCAGTAGAAGATTTTAAAAAAGCAAAAATCTGAAACTGTGTCCTTGGTTATTCATTTAATTCAAGTAAATGTCTGCTGGCGCTTGGAAAGTAAAGACAAAATAACATTATAATATTTGACTAGATATTTTTTAAGATTATTTTTTCTAGTATTCAGGTTAAACTGACATTTAGGTTCTTAACTAGGTTAATTAGCTAAAAGTCAGGGTAATTAGGCAAGTCATTGTATAACAGTTGTTTGTTCTGTAAATAATCAAAAACAAATATTGCTTAAGGGGCTAATAATATTGACCTTAAAAGGGTTTTAAAAAAATAAAACTGCCTTTATTCTAGCTAAAATAAAGCAAAAAAGACTTGCTCCAGAAGAAAAAAATATTAAAGGAAATACTGTGAAAAATGTCTTGCTCTTTTAAACATTGTTTGGAAAACATTTGAAAAAGAAAAGAAATGTACATAACTGTGACTTCAACTGTAACTTTCAGCTCCATCTTCTCAAAGTCTAAAATTAAGTCCATGTAAGAACAGAAATGAAGGGTATTGGTAAAAAAAACTGTAAATGAATCTTCTTAATATATTCACCCCAGGCCATCCGAGATGTTGCTGACCTTTTTTTTTTCTTCAGTAGAGGATTAAAAAAAAAGCAAAAATCTGAAACTGTGTCCTTGGTTATTCAAATAATACAAGTAAATGTCTGCTGGCGCTTTGAAAGTAAAGACAAAATAACATTATTAGAATCCCAACAGTACATTGACAGCATCAGGTTGTCAACAATCACCTGTCAGGCTCCATTTTTGGCGTTTTCGAGAAATCGACTCACATTGGTGGGATTTCACCCAATATTAATGAATCACTGCAAATCTTTTGTTTCGAATTAGTATTTCAGAGTGAGTATCAAATTGGTGAGTTGATGAAAAATGAAGATACTACGCCATACACTCGTTTTATTCTTCTGTGGAACAACTTTTAAAAGCCTTTTTTTAAAAATCCTGCCAAACGCCACTAATGCACTGCCTGTGATCTATTACAAACTCACAGTCTGAAACAAACCAATTTGCATAATCGAATCACTTCCTATGGCTTCCTAAGTCTCTATTAGGCTTCTGCTGGTATTATTTTTTCTTGTCTTGAATAATTGTCTAAACTTTTATTATAATAAACGGTATTATCCCGGTATTGACTTAAACTGCAAAAAAGGTCATTTTTATACAGGTGAAATAATAATAATAAAAAAAACATAAATATACACTACCTGACAAACGTCTTGTCAACTATCCAAATTTTAAGAACAACAAATAATAACTTGACTTGTAGTTAATTATTTGGCATTAGAATGGGAGATGAGGCTCTGATTGGTTTAATGCATGTTATGCTCAAATCAAACCCATAACTAGGCCCACACGGAATCTGCGCGCGCAGAATTCCGCAGATTTTTAGCCCATCATTGATTCTGTTTATTTACTTGTGTAAATGTGTTTAAATTTATATTTATTCAGTTTTTAAATTAAAGTAATATTACTGACTAATATGAAAATATTCATATGATTTATTCACAATACAGTTTGTAAAGTCATATTTTCTGTCTTTTAAGCGATAATTTATATGAGAGACTTGCTTTGTTTACCAAATAATGTGGATCTAATTGGATTTGCATTGTAAACATTAAATAAAAGTTTGAAAGGTATTGCTTATATTTCACATATTAAGGTTTTAGTAATGATAGTCCCAAAATCATTCTGCATAAATCCGCAGATTTTTAACAAAATACTCTGCAGAGATGGCCAAAAATGCCCGCAGATTCAGTCTGGCCCTACCCATAACCTCATTAAGAGAACAAGCACAACCCTTTTCAGACTATGCGCCTGGCACACATACTGTTTTTCCATTCCTTAAAATATCAAAAGTAGATTCGGTTGCTTTAGATATGTCTAGTCTTGAATATACACTACCTGACAAAAGTCTTGTCGTCGATTTCAGTTGTAAGAACAACAAATAATAACTTTAACAACTTCTAGTTGATCATTTGGGCAGAAGGTCGATTTTTCTGATAAATCATCTGTTGATCTGCATCACAATAATCACAAATACTGGAGAAGACCTATACTGGAACACTCATGGACCCAAGATTCTCACAGAAATCAAGTTTGGTGAAGGAAAAATCATGGTTTGGGGTTACATTCAGTATGGGGGCGTGCGAGAGATCTGCAGAGTGGATTACAACATCAACAGCCTGAGGTATCAAGACATTTGTGCTGCCCAAACCACAGGAGAGGGCGAATTCTTCAGCAGGATAGCACTCCTTCTCATACTTCAGCCTCTACATCAAAGATCCTGAAAGCAAAGAAGGTCAAGGTGCTCCAGGATTGGCCAGCCCAGTCACCAGAAATGAACATTATTGAGCATGTCTGAGGTAAAATGAAGGAGGAGGCATTGAAGATGATTCCAAAGTATCTTGATGAACTCTGGGAGTCCTGCAAGAACGCTTTCTTTGCCATTCCAGATGACTTTATTAATAAGTTATTTGAGTCATTGCAGAGATGTGTGGATGCAGTCCTTCAAGCTGATGGGAGTCATGCACAATATTCATTCTTTTTCCACTGCAGCATGACTTTATATTCTATACTGGACATTATTTCTGTTCAGTGACCAGACTTTTGTTTAAGTAAAGTCAGACCGTCCTTATTAAATAATAAAAAATCAAGACATTTTATTTTGGTAAAATAAGTGTAATCTAGAGGCCTTTGCCTTTCATATAAGCCCCTTCTGATACCAAATTGTCCACTAGAAGTCACGTAATTATTAATTGTTCCTAAAATTTGCATAGGCGACAAGACTGTAGTCAGGTAGTGTATATCACAATATAAATAGTGTTTCAAACATGCAAAAAATAGCCACACTTCATGTTTCCAGAGCCGCTGCAATAAGAACAGTAGGTTTTCTTTCCTAGCCTATGAAAACATCAGCATGCAGCGTCTCAGGATCTGCACCGGGAGCATTTTTCACGACGTCTCGGATATCGTGTTTGGTCTCGGCATGAGGTGCAGACACGAGACGCCTCTCACCCAGAACCGCATTTAATTGCAGTGATTACCAGCATTACGGAGATAATTGTTAGATTCTGTAGCTCAGATTGGAGCTTTCGGGGATAATTTGTGCTGTTTTAATGTGTATGTATTGGCTTGATAAACTGGTTTCCCCCGGGAGCTGAGAAACAGCCCTCTTCTCTGCGGGACGCTGCAGGGAATCAGCCAGTCCTGAAATTGCCAGTCCCAATTTCGCTTCATGCCACTTCTTATCAACTTTTAGCTTCAGCTGATGTTGCCTTCTTTAACCCCAACAATGGATCCAAATCTGTTTACTATTTTTACACATTTTTGATCACGCTTTACAGTTAGTTTTCATTAGTTAAGTAAGGGATAATCAACGGCTTGCCGTGCGTTAAAAGATTTTAATGCACGACATGGAGGCTAAGGACCACACGACGCACAGCGGAGTGTGGTCGCCTCCGCGAAGTGCATTACATTTTTTGTCAGTTTTTTACATGTTAGATTTTCTAGTCCCTCCTCTGAATCAGCTGTGACAGGCAGGCAGACAGAGACAGAGAGAGCATGTGCGTGCTGTTTATACCTGCTAATATTATTAACCCTGTAAGACCTAAAATATCACAAAATCAGCAGGATTTTCAACTTTTCTGGAACTGAGAGGTTCTAAACCATCTGTATTAAACCATCTAGCAAAATCCCCCCAAAAAATTATTATTATTTTTTTCACATTTAATACCTAGGGCGTCTGTGAAACTTTTTGCTTACAGCAATGTTCATTTTAACTACAAAATAACAATTTTGCACGTAACTTTTTGCCAACAGAGAACATTTCAAGCCGTTTTCTCTTTGTTTTAACCTGTTACCTGATATACCCATTGTATATGAAATCATATACAACAGGTTTTTAAACAAAGTATTGATCAGGTTGATATAATATAGAAAGTTAGTCTTAGAGACTCGTGTATCAAATATTATATGTGCGGATTCATAGGGTTAAGATGCGATTTCATCAGATTTCATCACAGGTGGACAAATAAGACATTCCCAGTCGCACGTTTCTTTTGTCTTTCTACCACTTCTCTGACGAAGGAAGGATCTGTATAATAGCTTTATTTCCCTTAACATTACCTTTAATACTGCGAAAGATGGCATACCTACAGTATAGCAGAATTTCCACGATTTATATTTCATAATAAACATACAAATCTTATAAAAGGTACCATATCAATTAAATACGCATTTTTAAGTCAAGTGAGTCTTTGAAGCAAAACAGCCTATTTCAGAAATCTCTGCTGTTAAATATAGGTAAATATTGCATAATGAAAAACATATCAGGACAGGTAGGAGAACATTCTGCTTTATTTATCTTCTTCAAAAGAAAAGCAGTCAGCCAAACACGCAGGATCAGTGTAATATTACATTATTTACGATCATAGATTAATTATGAAACTCATCTTTGTGATCTGCCAAAAAAATACACCTGATAAAAAAATAATAGGTTCAAATGTCCAAAGACTGACCGTTAGATACATTCATTCATTCATACATTTTCTTTTCGGCTTAGTCCCTTTATTAATCCGGGGTCGCCACAGCGAAATGAACCGCTAACTTATCCAGCATTTGTTTTACGCAGCGGATGCCCTTCCAGCTGCAACCCATCTCTGGGAAACATCCATACACACTCACTCACAAACACACACTATGGACAATTTAGCTCACCCAATTCACCTACACCGCATGTCTTTGGACTTGTGGGGGAAACCGGAGCACCCGGAGGAAACCCACGCAACCACGGGGAGAACATGCAAACTCAACACAGAAATGCCAACTGATCCAGCCGAGGCTCGAACCAGCGACCTTCTTGCTGTGAGGCGATCGTGCTACCCATTAGGCCACCGTGGCGCCCCCGTTAGATACACCAAAGATTAATTATATATCCCGTTTTAACAACAGAGATGCAAGAGATTAGATCCAGCGGCGTAGAACCGGAGATTCTCTGCCCGACATAAAGCTTCCCTTATGGGGAGCCGTTCGCGGAGCTGCCGCTGACCGCCTGGAGCTTCCAACATTTTTAAAATGCCCTTTTCTTACACACAAACTGCCTATTTGACTTTAAAATAACTACATTCTCGCTTGAAAAACTCTTAAAACTTGATTTTGTGGCATAGTTTATGAGTATTTTCCTAATTTTGCAGATTTCCCGTCCGCTATTAACAGCCCTCATCAGTTTCACATGCGAGTTGCTATAGTAACTGTAAACGTTTGGGAGAAGCGCATTTATTTCCAACTGTGATCAAAACTGACTGGAACTACCTGTGTGGTTCAACGAAAATAATGCACACCCTCCAGCCAATCAGAATCAAGAATATCAACAGACCATGGAATAATGTTGATTAATATATTTACTAACATGAATTAATACTTGTAAAGCATTTATTAATCATAGCTCAGTGTTTATTGTAAAAGTACATTATTAAATATCAAATTCATGCTGGTTAACATTAGACAATGCACCGTGAGTTAACATGATTCAGTCTCAAATATTTTCTCCCACACTAAAAAAAAAAAGCTACGCCTATGCTTTTTACTGATCTCTTCAGAGTCAAAACAGATGTGTTAAAGTGTTAATATATTCAGATTTCTTTCTGTAACTAAGAATAACAAGCTTCGGTTGCAGTGTTATCTTTTCCACTTGACTACAGTCATTTATCAATGGCATCATTACAACTTTAACAACTTGCAAAGTGCGCGAGCCAATTAGCTGTAAAACTCCAAACCTCCTTATTACTGTACTTGTGCTTTTCCATTTGGAAAAAAGCTGCGATTCTTGGCTCAGTGGAGATATATACGCTTATAAACAGTTAAAATCAGAATAATTTTTTCTCCTGTATATTTTTCCCCCAATGCTAACCAATCAGAGCTGATGCAGCACACCGGGCAATTACAGCTAAGCTGAGCGGGAGAAAGATGTTAACCAATCAGAGCTCAGTCTGCGCATGATGAAGTTGAGCGGGAGAAGTGAATAGGTGGTTTTGATTCACGTTAGCTTTTATTTATTGTTCTGACTGGAATTGAGGTTAGTTCATCTTTATTTCTTCATGTTGTCTGTTTTTAACACAATTTATTGCAGTTTTGTTTATTAAACAGTCAGTACTACTGTGTCCAGTATGTGTTTAACTAGAGCTGAGGTTAGTTCATCTTCATTTATTTTATGTTGTCTGTTTTAAAGACAATTTTACTACAGTTTTGTTTATTAAACTTAATACTATGTTATTTCATTGTGAAATGTTTTGTTCTGCACTTCTTGTTAGGGCCACACGGAATCTGCGCGCACAGAATTCCGCAAATTTCCGCAGATTTCCACAGATTTTGAGCCCATCATTGATTCTGTTTATTTACGGGTGTAAATGTGTGTAAATTTATATTTATTCAGTTTTTAATTAATTTCAGTAAAAATATTGATTAATATGAAAATATTCAAATTATTTATTTACAATACAGTTTGTAAAGTAACATTTTCTGTCTTTTAGTAGAGATTTGATACGAGTAGCTTGCTTTGTTTACCAAATAAAGTACATCTAATTGGATTTGCATTGTAAACATTAAATAAAAGTTAAAAAGGTATTACTTTTTAATTCATATATTAATTTTCTTGTTATGATACTCCTAAAATAATTCCGCATAAGTCCGCAGATTTTTAACAAAATACTCCGCAGAAATAGCAAAAAATGTCCGCAGATTCCTTCTGGCCCTACTTCTTGTGCACTGAATACATTTAAAATGTGTGTATGTAGCTTGTTTGAAAAAGCAAAAACAGTTGCCAAAATCGAAAATAAAATCGCAAAAACAAAAAAATCGCAATATGATTATTTTGTCCATATTGCACAGCCCTACTTAGAATAAATCTAAAGGCATATAATAATAATAATAATAATAATAATAATAATAATAATAATAATAATAATAATAAT
>CAIGQQ010033255.1:3937641-3952747 GCA_903798035.1 Danio albolineatus
ATAATAATAATAATAATAATAATAATAATAATAATAATAATAATAATGATAAATGATGGGCGCCACGGTGGCGTAGTGAGTAGCACGTTCGCCTCACAGCAAGAAGGTCGCTGGTTCGAGCCTCGGCTGGGTCAGTTGGCATTTCTGTGTGGAGTTTGCATGTTCTCCACGTGGTCATGTGGGTTTCCTCCGTATGCTCCGGTTTCCCCCACAAGTCCAAAGACATGTGGTATAGGTGAATTGGGTAGGCTAAATTGTCCGTAGAGTGTGAATGAGTGTGTATGGATGTTTCCCAGAGATGGGTTGCAGCTGGAAGGGCATCCGCTGCGTAAAACAAATGCTGGATAAGTTGGCGGTTCATTCCGCTGTGGCGACCCCGGATTAATAAAGGGACTAAGCCGAAAAGAAAATGAATGAATGAATAATATATGATATATTACTACTGTATATCTTTATAACTGTATAACTTGTATAATTTCTTTTATCTCTGCCATGATGTTTCATGGTGCAGATATTTTTCAAGACACTAGTATTCAGCTTAAATTGACTTTTAAGGTTTAACTAGGTTAATTAGGCAAGTTAGGGTAATTAGGCAAATCATTGTATAACAGTGGTTTGTTCTGTAGATAATTGAACAGAAAATCATAAGGGGGCTAATAATATTGACTTTAATTAATAAAAAAAAAAACTAAAAACTGCTTTTATTCTAGCCGAAATAAAACAAATAAGACTTTCTTCTGAAGAAAAAATATTATAGGAAATACTGTGACAAATTCCTGCTCGGTTAAACATCATTTGGGAAATATTTGAAAAAGAGAAAACAATCACATGAGGAGGGCGAATACTTTTGACTTCGACTGTATCTGCTGATAGTAGCTAGTTTGCTCTGTGTGACATAAAGCATACCATGACTCCAGCAGAGCAGAATGGGTTCATCGCAGATTTGGTTCAACGCGCTCGTTTGAGAGACAAAGAGTCAATTTTGCGTCTGTGTCTCCGTCTCTGGGGTGCAGATGAGAATCCGCCGCCATCAAACACCTTTCAGCATCACTTGCTGCGACACACGAGGCGCTCCCAAAAATAGGGGGGATATGTTTGCGCATGTGGGACACGTCTGCTCTAAAGAGCCCGTAAAAGATGAATCATCTGCACATCACACACACACTCTTAGAGGTGCTGCAGAGACTTGCTGGAGATCCATTCAGAAAGGTGCTGCTAAGGAAATACAGCCTTTCTGTTTTCTTTTCTGCAGTCTTTGCTTTCGAGATTGAAGCACATTTGCAGGGTTCGAGTCTGGAGCTTGTTGAATTTCAGCTTCTTTGAACATATTTCACTGATATTTAATATATAGAGGCGACACAGTGGCGCAGTAATTAGCACTGTCGCCTCACAGCAAGAAGGTCGAGTGTGAATTAGATTAGCTAAATTGGTCGTAATGTATGAGTGTGTGTGTGTGTGTGTGTGTGTGAATAAGAGAGTGTATGAGTGTTTCCCAGTATTGGGTTGCGGCTGGAAGGGGATCTGCTGTGTAAAACATGTGCTGGAATAAATGGCAGTCCAGTCCATGGTGGCTAAGGGACTAAGCCAAAGGAAAATGAGTAAACGAATATATATACCCAGCCAGCGATGACATGTGGGGCCCAGATGAGGGCTTCATGGGCGGCAAATGTGGGCCCCATTATGGGCTTGCACCCGGGATCCACATTGGGGACAGCCAGACGTACTAAAAGTGGGACCTGTAAGGGTACTGCATGGGTCCTAATTGGACAATTCATGCCAAACCCATTTGGGCCCCGCCTGCCCAAAGGGGTTTAAAGTGGGTTTGCACCCGGGATTCACATGGGGGCCAGCCGTGGATGCCCAGATGGGTTTTAAGTGATCTGTAAGGTTCTTATGTGGGTCTTAATCGGGCAATACATGTCAGACCCATTTGGGGCCCACCAGTCTGAAGGGGTTTAAAGTAGGATCCACTCGGGATCCACATGGGGGCCAGCCGTGGATGCCCAGGTCGGTTTAAAGTAGGATCTGTAAGGGCCTTATTTAGGTCTAAACCGGGCAATTTGTGTCAGACCCATTTGAGCCCCACCAGTCTGAAGGGGTTTAAAGTAGGCTTGGACCCGGGATCTACTTCTGGGCTAGCTGTGATTGCCCAGATGGGCTTTTAGGGGGACCTGTAAAGGGTCCTAAATGGGTAATTCATGTCAGATCCATTTGGGTCACACCTGCCTAAAGGGGTTTAAAGTGGGCATTCCCAGATCAAACCCATGCCCACTTGGCCCATAAATATGTCATGCAAGACCATATATGTGTATATATATATATATATATATATATATATATATATATATATATATATTTTTTTTTTTTTTGGATAGGAAAGCACTTCCCATGAATAATCAAAGGGATAGTTCACCCAAATTATTAAGTTCACTCACTATTTACTCACCCAAGTTTCTTTATTCTGTTAAACACAACAGAAGATATTTTGAAGAAAGCTGAAAACCTGTAACCACTGAAAACAAATCCTATGGAAGTCAGCTCTCTTTAAAATATCTCCCTTTGTGTTAAACAGAAGAAAGAAAGACAGTCAAACAGGTTTGGATCAAGTAAAGGGTGAATAAATGATGGCAGTTTTCGTTTTGGGCTGAATTATACCCTCAGCCCTGTGACTGCCGCTCTGCCAAACGGTTGACCATGTTTTTACTGTTTTAAATTATGACTGTTAAGGTAATTTGAAGAATGTCACTTTTAAATGATGGTTTACACACACAGCATTGTTAATAAAAATAAATAAATGGCCAGGGCTCGAACTAAGGATCTTCTTGCTGTGAGTCGACAGCGCTACCAACTGCGCCACCATGTCGCCATTTAATAAACTAAAAATAAATTGTAATTGTAAATTTGTAAGAAATGAAATGGAAGAAAGAAAGAAAGAAATGAAAAAGAAAGAAATCAAAAGAAAGAAATTAAAAGAAAAGAAAAGAAAAGAAATGAAATAATTTAATGAATGAAAGAAAGAATAAAAAAGAAGAAAGAAATAAAGAAATGAAAAGAAAGAAATGAAATGAAATGAAATGAAATGAAAAGAAAGAAAGAAAGAAAGGAAGAAAGAAAGAAAGAAAGAAAGAAAGAAAGAAAGAAAGAAAGAAAGAAAGAAATGAAAAGGAAAGAAATGAAAAGGAAAGAAATGAAATGAAAGAATTTAATGAATGAAAGAAAGAATAAAAAGAAAGAAATGAAAAGAAAGAAATTAATAAAAGAAAGAAAGAAAGAAAGAAAGAAAGAAAGAAAGAAAGAAAGAAAGAAAGAAAGAAAGTAAGAAAGAAAGAAAGAAAGAAAGAAAGAAAGAAAGAAAAAATAAATAGAAAGAAATAATGAAAGAAAGAAATTAAAAATGAAGAGAAAGAAAGAAACGAAAAGAAAGATAGAAATAATGAAAGAAAGAAATGAAAAAATAAAGAAATAAAAGAAATGAACAGAAAGAAAGAAAGAAAGAAAGAAAGAAAGAAAGAAAGAAAGAAAGAAAGAAAGAAGAATAGATGGACGTATTTCCAGTGCGGTTTTCACCTCTGTACCCCGCAGTGTTCAGAGCGCTCTGTGACGCGCCGGATGCTGACACGCTGTTACCGCTGTTATATTTAAACTGAGACGCAAATGTAAAAGTGTGACATCACGAAGAGCCCTCCGAGCGCCTCAGCGAAACACACACACAGATTCAGCAGTTGGTTAGTGAGACCAGCAGGGGGTCGGATCGCTTTCCCCTGATCTCCAGCCTTCAGCTCCAGCTCTCAGTCTCAGTGCTGCATGAGAGAGGGAGGAGGAGGAGGAGAGGAGGACACTTCCCTCTCCAGCAGCAGCAGCACACGCGAGGGATGCGCTTCACCGCCTTAGGGGACTGGATGGATGGAGCGACAGGGTCATGAAGGTGCCCGCAACCTCTGGGTTGGATTTAGGGGGCTGTGACCGCAGAAGGAGACCATCCATAATTAACACGAGCGAGCCGGAGATCCTAGAACCGAAGCGCAAGCAGCACCGGCGAGTCATGTCACCAACTGACAGCGCTTCCAGAGGAGCTGACGAGGAGGACAAAGGAGGATGAAGGAGGCAGAGGTGGATTATAATGAAGCTGAGTGGCAAAGGACTGTGCACCATCGTCTCCAGCAGTCTGCTTTTCGTGTGCGCCGTGAGCGCGGTGGTCGTGGGATTCAAATGCATCGCGCTGGGCTCCGGGGTGCGAGCGCACTTCCACCTGGCCACCGCGGCCGGCGCCTTCTACTCGGGCATCCTGGTGGCGCTCGGGCAGGTCCTGATGGGGGTGGCGCTGGTCTTTTGCCGGGGCAAGCCCAGGTGCGCCAATTTCTTCCTCTTTGGGATCTTAGTGTTTCTGTTGGGGGTCCTCACGGCGTTCTCGGGCGCGGTGGTGGACGGCGACACCGTGTCCCTTGTGGAGAGGAAGTACGCGCACTATTGCCAGGACTCTGTGGATGTAAACCCGGCGTGCGACCGGCTCAAGGTGTACCAGCGGGGTCTGGTGGTCTCCACCGTCCTTAACACTTTGGAGTGCCTCCTGGGGCTGATGAACCTGGTGATCATTAAGCGTTACCAAGCGGCGCAGTTTCACCGGAGACGCAGGGCGCAGCGGCAGAGCGCGCGCATCATCCTCAACGAGGAGCGCGACTTCGCGGTCACGGAGTTCCAGCCGGTGTCCTACATCAACCTGGGGGTGTTTCACGCGTTGGACGAGACGGATGGGGAGGTGCAAAGTCGGGGCCACCCGTCTATGGAGCTGCCGGGCTATTCGCCTTCAAACCCGGAGCTAAATCACACGTACCCGTTTTCCTACCCGCTTCACAGCGAACTGCCACCCGCGTACGAGGACATATTCCCTGGAGAGGCGAGCGGTAAATAGCGCAGGAACAGAGTTGCAGTTTTGCACTGACAATCACGCATTCGGCACGCCGAACTTGCAGTCAACACCTTTACTTCGGTGTGACGGCGACCAGCTGTTGCCTAATGGACTTTTTTTATCCATCAAGGTTTTAGCCAACATTGGAAATCAGGCGGTGAACAGTCGCTCATAAACGACCCAGTGAGAAGGTAAACAGGATGGGATTAAGTATCCATGCAAGATTTGTTTTTTTCCACCCTCCAGACTGGCTCCTGATTGTATCCCCGGTTCACCCCCTGTCAAAATCCCAAAGGTTTGTGTACAGGATTCCTAATCGGACGTTCGGGACCTATCCTAAAGGATTCTAATTTTCTTACAGTATTCCAGCAGGGCACAAAAACAAAAGAAGTTACCAATATATGAGAAGGTAAACGTACTGAAAGTATGCTTGAAGTATACATGCAGCGTTTGTTTTTTTTCACCTTGCTGAATGATTGTATTCCGAATTCATCTCTAGTCAAATTCCTACACGCATGTGTTCAGGATTCCCATGGAAATTGCTATTATTGGGAAACAACCGACCCTAAGGAATTGTTCTATAGTATTCAAACATGGCACAGAAGGTAAAACACTGAAATAATACATCAGTTTTCTTACATTCTCAGTTCATCCCATGTGTAGAACTCACGTTACACTCTTAAAAATAAAGGTTCTCAACCAGCTTCGATGGTTCCATGAAGAAGCTTTAACGTCTTTTCTTCCATCAATCTTTTAACTCCAAAAACATTAAGGTGAGAAAAGGTGCTTTAGAGTATGAAGTTGTTCTTCACACTATATGGAGAAATGGTTTACTGATTTCACTTTAAAGTTTCTTTAATGGCATCACTTTCTTTAATGGATCTAGAACTATTCATAATTTTTTTGTATTACTATTTGTTATTAGTTGTAACAGTAAACACAAAAGAAGATATTTAGAAAAATGTCAGAAACCTGTAACCATTGACTTCCATAGCATTTGTTTTTCTTACAATCTATACAGTAAGAAAAGCAAATTTGGCCATTTTTAAGAAAGACTTAACTTGAAGTAAAAAAAACGTCAGTGGTTACAGATTTCAACATTCTTCAAAATATCTTCTTTTATGTCCAACAGAAAAATGAAACCCAAAAGCATAGAACAGGCAGTAAATGTTCATTTTTGGGTGAGCTATCCCTTTATTTCTGAGTCTGTTTACTTCATAAGATCTCAACGTACCTTCAGGAGTTTATTTTAGGAGTCTTAAAGTGCCCGCAGTTGCTTTATATGAAGTAAATACAAGTAAAAAGTCACCTACATCTTTGGTGGAACACTATTTCAAAGTATTATTGGCATTAAAAATCAAGTAAGAGTAAAGAACGTCACTAGCAGATATCTTTTCACTGTTTTAACTGTATATGCTGCTTAAAGTTCCATTTATATTATTGAAAAACTGGTTTACTGATTTCACTTTAAAGTTTCTTTAATGGCATCACAGAGAAAAACACTCTTGAGTTTATTTTTAAAAGTTTATGATCTGGAAATATTTGTATTTTATTTGTATTACTTTTGTATTACTATTTGTTATTAGTTGTAACAGTAAACACAAAATAAGATATTTTGAAAAATGTTGGAAACCTGTAACCATTGACTTCCATAGCATTTGTTTTTCTTACAATTTAAACAGTAAGAAAAGCAAATTTGTCCAATTTTAAGAAAGACTTAACTTGAAGTAATAAGATTTCAACATTCTTCAAAATATCTTCTTTTATGTCCAACAGAAAAATGAAACCCAACAACATAGAACAGGCAGTAAATCTTCATTTTTGGGTGAACCATCTCTTTAATCCGGAGTCTATTTACTTCATAAGATCTCAATGTAGCTTCAGGAGTTTATTTTAGGAGTCTTACAGTGCCCGCAGTTGCATTATATGAAGTAAATACAAGTAAAAAGTCACCTACATCTTTGGTGTAACACTATTTTAAAGTATCAATGGCATTAAAAATCAAGTAAGAGTAAAGAATGTCACTAGCAGATATCTTTTCAGCATTTTAACTGTATATGCTGCTTAAAGTTCCATTTACTTTATTGAAAAAATGTTTCACCGATTTCACTTTAAAGTTTCTTTAATGGCATCAGAGAGAAAAACACTCGACTTTATTTTTAAGAGTTTATGATCTAGAACTATTCGTATTTTATTTGTATTACTTTTGTATTACTATTTGTTGTTAGTTGTAACAGTAAACACAAAAGAAGATATTTTGAAACATGTTGCAAACCTGTAACCATTGACTTCCATAGCATTTGTTTGTCTTACAGTTTCTACAGAAAAGCAAATTTGGCCAATTTTAAGAAACACACAACTTGAAGAAAAAACATCAGTGGTTACAGATTTTCAACATTCTTCAAAATATCTTCTTTTATGTTCAACGGAAAAAATGAAACCCAAAAGCATAGAACAGGCAGCAAATGTTCATTTTTGGGTGAACTATCCCTTTATTTCTGAGTCTATTTACTTTATAAGATCTCAACGTACCTTCAGGAGCTTATTTTAGGAGTCTTAAAGTGCCCACAGTTGCATTATATGAAGTAAATACAAGTAAAAGTCGCCTACATCTTGGGTGTAACACTATTTCAAAGTATCATTGGCATTAAAAATCAAGTAAGAGTAAAGAATGTCACTAGCAGATATCTTTTCACTGTTTTAACTGTATATGCTGCTTAAAGTTCCATTTATATTATTAAAAAAATGGTTTACCGAAAAGTTTCTTTAATAGCATCAGAAAGAAAAACGCTCACGAGTTTATTTTTAAGAGTTTATGATCTAGAAATATTCGTATTTTATTTGTATTACTTTTGTATTACTATTTGTTATTAGTTGTAACAGTAAACACAAAAGAAGATATTTTGAAAAATGTCGGAAGCCTGTAACCATTGACTTCCATAGCATTTGTTTTTCTTACAATTTATCCAGTAAGAAAAGCAAATTTGGCTAATTTTAAGAAACACTTACCTTGAAGTAAGAAAAAAACCTCAGTGGTTACAGATTTTCAACATTCTTCAAAACATCTTCTTTTATGTCCAACAGAAAAATGAAACCCAAAAGCATAGAACAGGCAGTGAATGTTCATTTTTGGGTAAACTATCCCTTTATTTCTGAGTCTATTTACTTCAAAAGATCTCAATGTATTGTCAGGAGTTTATTATAGGAGTCCTAAAGTGCCCACAGTTGCATTTTATGAAGTAAATACAAGTAAAAGTCGCCTACATCTTGGGTGTAACACTATTTCAAAGTATTATTGGCATTAAAAATCACGTAAGAACAAAGAATGTCACTAGCAGATATCTTTTCACTGTTTTAATTGTATATGCTGCTTAAAGTTCCATTTATATTATTAGAAAAATGATTTACAGATTTCACTTTAAAGTTTCGTTAATGGCATCAGAGAGAAAAACGCTCTCGAGTTTATTTTTAAGAGTTTATGATCTTGAACTATTCATATTTTATTTGTATTACTTTTGTATTACTATTTCTTATTAGTTGTAACAGTAAACACAAAAGAAGCTATTTTGAAAAATGTTGCAAACCTGTAACCATTGGCTTCCATACCATTTGTTTGTCTTACAATTTCTACAGAAAAGCAAATTTGACCAATTTTAAGAAACACACAACTTGAAGAAAAAACATCAGTGGTTACAGATTTCAACATTCTTCAAAGTAGCTTCTTTTATGTTCAACAGCAAAATGAAACCCAAAAACATAAAACAGGCAGTAAATGTTCATTTTTGGGTGAACTATCCCTTTAATCCTGAATCTATTTACTTCATAAGATCTCAACGTACCTTCAGGAGCTTATTTTAGGAGTCTCAAAGTGCATTATATGAAATAAATACAAGTAAAAAGTCACCTACATCTTTGGTGTAACACTATTTCAAAGTATTATTGGCATTAAAAATCAATTAAGAATAAAGAAACATCACTAGCAGATATCTTGTCACAGTTTAAACTGTATATGCTGCTTAAAGTTCCATTTATGTTATTAGAAAAATGTTTCACCGATTTCACTTTAAAGTTTCTTTAATGGCATCAGAGAGAAAAACACCTGAGTTTATTTTTAAGAGTTTAAGATCTAGAACTATTCATATTTTTTTGTATTACTTTTGTATTACTATTTATTATTAGTTGTAACAGTACACACAAAAGAAGATATTTTGAAAAATGTTGGAAACCTGTAACCATTGACTTCCATAGCATTTGTTTTTCTTACAATTTATCCAGTAAGAAAAGCAAATTTCGCCAATTTTAAGAAACACTTGAAGTAAAAAAAAAACGTCAGTGGTTACAGATTTCAACATTCTTCAAAATATCTTCTTTTTATGATCTAGAACTATTCATAGTTTTTTTTTTGTATTACTCTGACAAGCTCCCAGTAGGTCTATCAGTAGTTGTAACAGTAAACACAAAAGAAGCTATTTTGAAAAATGTTGGAAACCTGTAACCATTGACTTCCATAGCATTTGTTTTTCTCACAATCTATACAGTAAGAAAAGCAAATTAAAAATCAAGTAAGAGTAAAGAACGTCACTAGCAGATATCTTGTCACCGTTTTAACTGTATATGCTGCTTAAAGTTCCATTTATATTATTAGAAAAATGGTTTACCGATTTCACTTTAAAGTTTCTTTAATGGCATCACAGAGAAAAACACTCTTGAGTTTATTTTTAACAGTTTATGATCTAGAAATATTCGTAATTTTATTTTTTGTATTACTCCGACAAGCTCCCAGTAGGTCTATTAGGAGTTGTAACAGGATAAAAAGTCCGTCCCTGTAGGACATCAAGCGCAGTTTACTTCTGAAAGGCCTGAAATGAGACATCTAATGTTCAGCCTCATGATTTGTTTATAATCTCTCCATCCCTGGTGTTTCAGCAGAAAGCCATTGCTGCTGGCGACGTTAAAATGACAGGCGTTCCCCATCAGACGGAGCGTTTCCGCTGCGACTGTGGCTTGTGATTAATGTTTGTACATCTTGTTTTAGACTAATAAGGGAACACGCTGAGCTGAATCACAGTTCTTCTGTCTTCACCATTTTCTGTCCGACAGGTCAGATGCTGGAGCTGGGTGATTTCCTAAAGTGTATTCACTGGAAGTCACCATTCATACTTACACAAATAAATAGAAATAGCCTTCTTGACCGATTATTTCCTCAGTTTAATAAATCTTTTCGCACTGAAGTCGTCTTAGTTTTAGAATATTCCAAAAAACGAAACAAAAAGGACAATATTTGGCTAATATGATAATAATTTTATATTATCAAATGAAGTATTATTACACATTAAAGCTGCATTAGCAATTCAAAGGCATATAGTTCACCCAATACTGAAAATCTACTATTAATTTGCTCAATCATTTGTCCATCAAAGATGCAAGTAACTATGTGTGTGTGTTTCATAAAATGCAAGTCAATGACTATTACAACTTTAAAGGTACAGGTCACCCAAAGCCAAACATACCACGTATTTAATAGATATCAGTATTTGTTTATTCAATTCTAGTACATATTAAAGGGATAGTTCACCCAAAAATGTAAAAAAAAAAAAGGTGGTCATTATTTACTCACCCTTGTCTCAAATCTGGTAAACACAAAACAAGGGAATGAAATCTTTTACAACATTTTAATAACATTCTTATAATCAAACAATAATGTTTATACAACGTCTGAAAAACTGGACGTTATTAGAACGTTCAAACCAAACGTTTTTATGACTCAATGGAAACGTTATGGGAATGTTTTTATAACGTAAAATTGTTAGCTGGGATGAAGAAAACCCACTCAGTATTAAAGGGATGGTTCACCCCAAAATGAACATTCACTGTTTGTTCTATGCCTTTGGGTTTTATTTTTCTGTTGGACATAAAAGAAGATATTTTGAAGAATGTTTGTAATCTTTAACCATTGACTTCCATACTATGTGAACTATCCTTTTAATCCTGAGTGGTTTGCTTCATCCCAGCAAACAATTTTTTTTTTTGTTATAAAAACATTCACACAATGTTTCCATTAAGTTATAAAACCGTTTTGTTTGAATGTTCTAATAACATCCAGTTTTTTAGACGTTGTATAAACATTATTGTTTGATTATAAGGTTACTAAACATTTGGTGTATTTTAATGTAATTTAGAGTAATTAAACATTTAATTATATTGTTATATTGATATTTTAATAACATTATTTAAAACGTTCTTAAAACAAAAACACGATAACATTTTTATCCTAACATTTTTAGAATGTTCCATTCAAAACATAATGGTGATGTTTTTAATGCTAACATTTTTAAAACGTTCCCCCAGCAACACAATAATAACGTTTTTCTTTTTTTGCTAATGCTTTTAGAAAGTTTATTAATTACAAATAACGTTGAGGAAACATTCTACAAACATTATGCACGAACGTTTTTTTTGATAACTTGGAGAGAACCTTTAGAGAATGGTATTTATTCAATACTAGTACTTATTATAGAGTTAGTTCACCCAACATGAAAATTCTGTCACCATTTAAGATTTAAAACATAAAAGAAGATATTTTGAAGAATGTTGGAAACCTGTAACCATTGACCTCCAGAGCCTTTTCCTTTTCTAACAATTTATGCAGTAAGAAAAGCATTTTTTCCTATTTTAAAAAAAGACTTAACTTGAAGTAAGAAAAAAAAATGTCAGTGGTTACAGATTTCATTACAGAACATTCTTCAAAATATCTTCTTTTATAACCAACAGAAAATTGGAACCCAAAGGCATAGAACAGGCAGTAAATGTTCATTTTTGGGTGAAGTGTAAACTTAATCCTGCGTCTATTTGCTTCATAAGATCTCAATGTATTGTCAGGAGTTTATTTTAAGTGTCTTAAAGTGCCTGCAGTTGCATTTTATGAAAAAATACAAGTAAAAGTCACCTACATCTTGGGTGTAACACTATTTGTAAGTATTATTGCCATCATTTTTAGAACGTTCCATTCATAACATAATGCTAACGATTTTATAACGTTCCCCCAACAATACAATAACGTTTTTTTGTTTTGTTTTTGCTAATGTTTTTTAGAAAGTTTATTAATTACAAATAACGTTAAGGAAATGTTCTACAAACATTATGCAAGAACGTTTAAAATTTTTTGTTAACTTAGAGAACCTTTAGAGAATGGTATTTATTCAATACTAGTGCCTATTATAGAGTTAGTTCACCCAACATGAAAATTCTGTCATTATTTAAGATTTAAAACACAAAAGAAGATATTTTAAAGAATGTTGGAAACCTGTAACCATTGACCTCCATAGCCTTTCCTTTTCTAACCATATAGTAAGAAAAGCAAATGAGTCCATTTTTAAGAAAGATTTAACTTGAAGTAAGAAAAACATGTCAATGGTTACAGATTTCCAACATTCCTCAAAATATCTTCTTTTATGTCCAACCGAAAAATGAAACCCAATAGCATAGAACAGGCAGTAGATGTTCATTTTTGGGTGAACTATTCCTTTAATCCTGAGTCTATTTGCTTCATAAGATCTCAATGTATTGTCAGGAGTTTATTATAGAAGTCCTAAAGTGCCCGCAGTTGCATTTGATGAAAGAATACAAGTAAAAAGTCACCTACATCTTGGGTGTAACAATTATTTCTAAGTATTATTGCCATCATTTTTAGAACGTTCCATTCATAACATAATCCTAAGATTTTTAAAACGTTACCCCAACAACACAATCATAACGTTTTTTTTGTTTGTTTTTTTTTTTGCTAATGTTTTTAGAAAGTTTATTAATTTCAAATAACGTTAAGGAAACATTGTGCAAGAACGTTTTAATTTTTTTGATAACTTTGACAGAATCTTTAAAGAATGATTTTTATTTAGTACTAGTACCTAATATAGAGTTAGTTCTCCAAAAATGAACATTTTGTCATTATTTAAAATTTAAAACACAAAAGAAGATATTTTGAAGAATGTTGGAAACCTGTAACCATTGACCTCCATATCCTTTCCTTTTCTTACTGTTGATATAGTAAGAACAGCAAATTTGTCCATTTTTAAGAAAGACTTAACTTGAAGAAAAAACATGTTAGTGGTTACAGATTTCCAGCATTCTTCAAAATATCTTCTTTTATGTCCAACAGAAAAAATGAAACCCAAAGGCATAGAAAAGTGAGTAAATCTTCATTTTTGGGTGAACTATCCCTTTAATCCTGAATCTTTTTACTTCATAAGATCTCAACGTACCTTCAGGAGCTTATTTTAGGAGTCTAAAAGTGCCCACAGTTGCATTATATGAAGTAAATACAAGTAAAAAGTCACCTACATCTTGGGTGTAACACGATTTCAAAGTATTATTGCCAACACTTTGAGAACGTTCCATTCATAACGTACTGCTAACGTTTTTAAAACGTTCCCCCAACAACATAATAAAGTTTTTTGGTTTTTTTTTTGCTAATGTTTTTAGAACGTTTATTAATTACAAATAACGTTAAGGAAACATTCTACAAACATTATGCACGAATGTTGTTCGATAACTTTGAGAGAACCTTTAGAGAATGGTATTTATTCAATACTAGTACTTATTATAGTTAGTTCACCCAACATGAAAATTCTGTCATCATTTAAGATTTAAAACACAAAAGAATCTATTTTGAAGAATGTTGGAAACCAGTAACCATTGACCTCCAGAGCCTTTCCATTTTAACTATTTATATAGTAACAAAAGCAAATTTGTCCATTTTTAAGAAAGATTTAACTTGAAGTAAGAAAAAAAACATGTCAATGGTTACAGATTTCATTACAGAACATTCTTCAAAATATCTTATTTTATGTCCAACAGAAAAATGAAACCCAATAGCATAGAACAGGCAGTGAATGTTAATCTTTGGGTGAACTATACATTTAATCCTGAATCTATTTACTTCAAAAGATCTCAATGTACCGTCAGGAGTTTCTTTAGGAGTCTTAAAGTGCCCGCTAGTAAAAAATACAAGTAAAAAGTCACCTACATCTTGAGTGTAACACTATTTCAAAGTATCATTGCCATCAAAAATCAAGTAAGAATAAAGAAACGTCGCTAGCAGTTATCTTTTCAGCGTTTAGCTCTAAATGCTGCCTAGAGTTTCACTGGGAATCCTGCACACTGAAAGCTTCGACCAGAGATGCCCATGGAGTTTCTTAGTGTTGCTCTATTGTTTCCCCCCATCATACTGCTTCCGTTGAGCTTCTGAATAAAAGGTGTATTTACTCTCTCCTGATGTGAACGAATGCGTCTGTGCGTGCTCGGAGAAGTGACAGCATTTCTGCCTGCAGCAGGTGTTGCCATGGTTCCTTGACCCTTCTTCTACCTGCGCGTAATTAGATATGTAACAAGCCAGTCTTTGAAATGCAGATTTGCTTGGTTTGTCAAGTTTGATCTGGCGCACAAAGCAAATCAAGGTTGTTTAATGGAACAAACAAATTCATACGTTTGAGTTTAGCGTTTTTTTTCCTCTCAAAAGATCTCTCTCTGAATAGATCTCACATGGGGACAAAGAGCTGCGCTTTTCATCTGCAGGGTTTCATATGCAGTGCGAACACGTCCGGAATATGGCCAGTAATTAATCGGAGTGGATATTATATGCTTTGGCACGAAAGCAAAACCTCTGATGAGGCCTTTTCCCCATTAAAGAGACATGCTTTTTTTGTCTGAGGAGCAGGCCGGCTGAAAGTCTGAGGCCACAAGCGAATCTTTTTTATACATTTAGCACAAAAAGGGTCGTTGGCAAATGATGCTGTCGGCATATCAATTCCAGCAAAAGGTTGAACTTAAGAGGATGAGTCTGCGATCGTCTTGGTGATCGTGTTTGGTGCGTCTCACTGTTGTTCATACCTGTCAACATTGGGATGTGAAAATAAGGGATACCCCCCAAAAAATAGTTCAGATAATTAACATTAGTAAAGAAATAGAATTATGAAATCTCATTACCTTTTCTTCAACTCAACTCAAATTGTTTGTGTGGAACCCAGCTTTTTTTTTTTTTTTTTTTTTTTTTTACAGCGTGCGACCCTGGACCACAAAACCCACTGTCAAAAATGCTAAGTGGATTGTTGTCCCAATGAAATCTCAGGAATTATGTTGTTTCAACTCATTTTAAATAAGTATTTAAATATTTCTTAAAATATTATATATATATATATATATATA
>CAIGQQ010033255.1:3977747-3990863 GCA_903798035.1 Danio albolineatus
GCACATGCCTGTTAAGAACGAACATGGAAGCGTTATCTGACTAACATCTAGCAGCTGAATGTGTCTGGAAAAATGTTCAAAGGCTTTTATTTTCATAAACAGTGCAGATGTGAATGCGTCTGAATGTTCTGATTGGCTGAAGTAGATGTTTAACATTAGAGCGCTTTTTCCAGCAATTTTCCGTCTGCGTTCATTCAGAGCAGCATTCCAAATTACCACTGATGCTACAACTTCTCTTTCTGGAAAATTGCCAGAACAAATTTATCAAATTTTAGCCTGTTCACACATGATCCCTGTCTGGAAAATGGCCGGTAATTTTCCAGAAAGGTCTGTATGTGTAAAAGGGGCTATTGTTTATGTTTATGTGTTCGTTTACATATCTGAGAATTGGAATACAAGCTATTTTATGACATGTGTTTCAAGAAGATCATGCAGAAACGTTACACACATGGATATACCATCAGATTGGCAAGGTTATTGTCATTTTGTGCCTCCAGTTCACATATCAGTAGGCAGGATTTGGGCTGCTTTGTGACATCATTCAGCCTGGAAAACAATGCTTGCATTTCAAGAGAGTCATCTTGAAATGATTCATCTTGAAAGGATTCATAAATAAAATCTCACTTTGGAGTGTACGTTGTAAATCTCTTTTTTAAGTCCAATCATGCACACTACACACCGACTAACATTCAAAAAGTAGAAAAAAAAACCTACCTATAAAAGACTCCTTTAACACATACAGATGATGTCAAAATTATTAGCCCTCCTTTTTCAAATATTTCCCAAATGATATTTAACAGAGCAAGAAAATTATCACAGTATTTCCTATAATATTTTTTCTTCTGGAGAAGGTCTTATTTGTTTTATTTCAGCTAGAATAAAAGCAGTTTTGATTTTTTTAAAGACCATTTTATGGTCAATGTTATTAGCCCCCTTAAGCAATATTCATTTTTTCTGATTGTCTTATAATTCTGGCATGGATTAAACTTATTTACATGCAACAGCTCAAGCTAATTAAGTCTAGTTATTGACTTTCAAAAGGATTAAGAATTAAATAAATAAATAAATAAATGGATTGTTTCAATCTTTGGGGGGTTGAAAACTTTTGATTGGAGCTGTAGATCTTTAATGAATGCACTAAACACACACAAAAACACACACAGTGAGAGCATGTGTGGACGAGGTTGACTGAACATAATGCACACCCACAGTCTGTTTAAAGGAAGTAAATGAAGAAGGGAAGGTTTCAAAGAAAAGAAAAGTGCAGCGGTGGCAAACAGCCAGAGCTGAGCTGTGACTCTGTACAAATGAACATTAATGACTGAGAAATCAATGACGAGTCACAAATCAATGCAGGAAAAAAAGCATTTGACTCCTTCAAGGTCCCGTCGATGTTCTTAAATACATCTGAATTAGCCCTGCTTGTTTTCATTCATATTCTACAGCTCATTTAGAGGCAAACGACAAGCTGCTGTTCAAATAACTGGAGCGGCGGCGTAAATAATGAAGTCCTTCAGAGATTAGATTTATAGATCATAGACTATCTACAGCATACTGAAGTTTCAGGTCACAAAACACAGATACACTATACTGAGATCATTTAATTAATGCTTTCTATATATGTATACACACAGTGCTCCGCATAAATGAGTACACCCCTCACAAGTCTCTCGTTTAAATTCATATTTTCTATAGGAAGCTTTACAATATTATATTTGTGCTATGCATTAGATTGGTCAGTACTGATACCAATACTGGAACTAATCTAACAAATTAAACCAAGATAATAGTCTACAAATTAGAAGGCCAAATGTATGGGAAAAATATTACCTTTTTTTAAAAAATTAAAAATAAAAATAAACAAAATACAGTATATATGTAAAATGTGTTGAAATTTTGAAGTTCGTATTTTTTTTCTCCCAATATTTTTATATTTTAAAATGCATAATCTTTCCATTTCTAAATATGTTTGGTGACTAAAATATTACTTTAAAGGGCCACAAAACCCCCCTGTCTCAGCAGGGTGTTTTCACACCTACAGTCTGGAAAAGCTCAGGAAAGTGGGTGTGTCCAGCTCTGTTTAGGTGGGAGTGTCAGGGGAGGGAAAGAGGGAAGGTTTTGCATAAAAATGGGAGTTTCCATCTGGGCACGCGCTGATTTTCAAACAGGCAACACACAAACACAGACGCAGGGGGAGAAAGACTGACTGTTTACATTGACATCAGTCATCCAATTATTTGCCAAATTATAAATTTGTCGACTTATACTTTTATCCAGGAACATTTCCTGCAGCCCCCCGTGACAAACCAGATGTGAGAAACTGCTAAGAGAGCGGTTATAATGGAGCGTTTAATACCCCGCGGCGTAAAGGAAAAATAAAAAACCCTCCGCATTTCTCGGTAACTTAGATGCACTTGGTAGGTAGCATCAGAAAGCCGTGTGTGTATACACTATCCTGTCACAAAATGTGGCGAAAATTCTACACAAAAGTAATAGTTTGACTGCGGTGTTTACAGGTTTACACTCGGAGAGCAGCATTTACAGCGGATCTTTCAGTCTATAATATTGTAGTGATATTAACATGCTGTAAACTTAGTAACAGTTCTAATAATTTTCACTAAGGTCTGTTTGTAAACACTGAAAGAGTACTGCTGACGATACGAACTAACTTTGCCATCTGAATAAACAAACAAAGAGCACTGATTGCTTACCATATCTGTAGAGCAGGACAATCAACATGAACTGGAGCGGCGTCTGCTTTAAAAAGAGACGAGCGGAATATCCGGATTTCACCATTTCCAGACGTGGAAAGCTCTCGGGTGAAAAAAAAGTTTATTATAAAAGCATTTCTGCTGCGTGTCACGGAAGTCCAGCTGTGCTCTGATAGCAGGAAATGTAAACAAAAGCTTTGTTGCAGCACAAAACACAACACTGGCGACCTGTGTCTCCAAACAATTCTTCTTCTTCCACTCGTTTTGGCAACACAACGTGGTGTCTCTCTGCCGTCTGAACACTGCAACAGGTTTAAGCAATCTTCGAAGCCATCATGAATATTAATGAAGTTGCGCCGCATACACAATAGAGCGCGCTGATTGGTTTGAACCAAGCCTTTCTCATGACTTAATGCCGCACGCTCAAAGACGTCACAATGCACTGGCCGGTACAGACGTCCACTCTCCACGCTGGAATACACGCATGGATCTCATCGGCGTGACGCAGCTTCAAAAATTAGTTTCAAACCCGAAGGACCAATTTGCTCGAAATAACGCAAAAACAACCAATTTTCACTCTTTAGCGAAATATATGTGTCCTAATAGTGTTTATAGCAGCGCGGGACACATTTATGACTGTCAACAGCTCAAAACATGTGTTTTGGTGTTTCGTGACCCTTTAATGAATATATCCATTTAATAAATCTGTTTTGTTCAAATGCACCAAAATATTTAACATATATTCACTGAGAAATAGATCAAATCTTGTTAGGGAAAAATATTAGATTATTTTTCAAATCAGGTTAAACAAAATGATATAAAATGTGTTGAAATTTTGAAGTTTGTAATTGTTATGATCACCAGCGATCCAGCGGCTGCAGATCGCTAAATGACTACAAATCTGCAAAATCCTCAAATCCCTAGGCAGCCTTGGTCGCCTTTATGGGCACGCCAGCCCTGCACCCCAGTGACAAACTTATCTTCATTTCTGAAAGTGATGGCGTCTTTTGCAAAATCAGACCGTTTTTATCATATAAAGTCTGTTGTGTCTGCGTTGCTTAGTTAAATAACAAAAAGGCTTTTATTTATCTAAGCTGTCTGAAAGGAGTGTATCTCTCTATCAGGCTTTCTCTGGGATCGGTGGAGTCTCGTTCAAAGGGAATGGGAAATGCTGTTGGCAGAGTCTGGTCTCCTGGAAATGCTGGACCTCTAACACGAGCTGACATGGACGTCTGCCGCTGTAAACTGCCTCATCCTGCTGACTGAGCCTAGTAGAGAAGCTTCTCATTCATAGCCACCTCTCTACCTCTCTCCCTCTCTCTCTCGTCTGCGTTCTTCAATAATTCCTGAAGACTGAGGGTTGGCTGAGGTCACAGATGGACAGATGCTGCTTCATGACCTGCTGGAAACCACGACCCATTTAGAAACCTGATGTATGGCAATGAATTCAAATTACAGTCATGATATATGAGTTCATATTTGCAGCATATATTTGAAATATGGCAAAAAAAATGGGCACATTAATATATATTTTTTCTCAACCATTGAAATATACACTCACCAGCCACTTTATTAGGTACACTCTACAAGTACCGGGTTGGAGCCCCTTTTGCCTCTATCCTTTTTGGCATGGATTTAATTTTGGTCTATATTGACATGATAAGCATCACGCAGTTGCTGCAGATTTGTCTGCTGCACATCCATGATGCGAATCTCCCGTTCCACCACATCCCAAAGGTGCTCTATTGGATTGAGCTCTGGTGACTGTGGAGGCCATTTGAGCACAGTGAACTCATTGTCATGTTCAAGAAACCAGTCTGAGATGATTCACGCTTTATGACATGGTGAGTTATCCTGCTGGAAGTAACCAGAAGATGGGTACACTGTGGTCATAAAGGTATGGACATGGTCAGCAACTAATATAAGGTAGGTTTGTGGTGTTGACACATTGCTCAATTGGTACTAATGAGCCCAAAGTGTGCCAAGAAAATATCCCCCACACCATTACACCACCACCAGCAGCCTGAACTGTTAATACACAGCAGGATGGATCCATGCTTTCATGTTGTTAATTTCAAATTCTGCCCCTACCATCCCAGTGTCTCCGCAGAAGTCGAGACTCATCACACCAGGCAACGTTTCTCCAATCATCTATTGTCCAATTTTGTTGAGCCTGTGTGAATTGTAGCCTCAGTTTCCTGTTCTTAGCTGACAGCAGCGGCACTCTGTGTGGTCTTCTGCTGCTGTAGCCCATCTGCCTCAGGGTTGGGCATGTTGTGCGTTTGGTTACCGTTGCCTTTTTATCAGCTGGAACCAGCCTATCCATTCTCCTCTGACCTCTGGCATCAACAAGGCATTTGCGCCCACAGAACTGCCGCTCACTGGATATTTTCTCTTTTTCAGACCATTCTCTGTAAACTCTAGAGATGGTTGTGCGTGAAAATCCCAGTAGATCAGCAGTTTCTGAAATACTCCATGCCACGTACAAAGTCCCATAAATCACCTTTCTTTCCCATTCTGATGCTGGTTTGAACTGCAGCAGATCGTCTTGACCATGTCTACACGCCTAAACGCATTAAGTTGCTGCCATGTGACTAGAATTTTGCGTTAATGAGCAGTTGGACAGGTGTACCTAATAAAGTGGCCGGTGTGTGTACGTTAAATTATCTCAGCTAGAATGTTTTTTGTGTTTATATATGAACACACACTCTTATCTGTGTGTGAATCTTTTCAACACTTCAAATGTATATAACATCTTAATAATAATAGTAAAAGTAATAACAGCAACCCATCACTGGGAAACATCCATACACACTCATACACTATGGACAATTTAGCTTACCCAATTCACCTATACCACATGTCTTTGGACTTGTGGGGGGGAAACCAGAGCACCCGGAGGAAACCCGCGCGAACACGGCGAGAACATGCAAACTCCACACAGAATTGCCAACTGACCCAGCCGGGGCTCGAACCGACGGCCTTCTTACTTTAAGGTGATTGTGCTACCCAAATTACTACCTAATTTAATTACATTCAAACCAAACAGATGGAAATATATATATTGGTGAGAGTAAAACGAATTCTTACGTGTTCATCCATTCATTAATTCTTTCTTTCATTCATTCATTCATTTTGCTTCCACTTAGTACTTTATTTATCAGTGGTTGCCACAGAGGAATGAACTGCTAACTACTCCAGCATTTCTTTTACACAGCGAATGCCCTTCCAGCCGCAACCCAGTACTAGGAGACACAGTACCCACCCACACACTCTTACACACACACCTATACAGTAAGGCTCACCCATTTAGTTTAATCAATTCACCCATAGCCCATGTGTTTGGGCTGTGGGGAAAACCGGAGCACCACAAGGAACATGGCCATTGGGAAAAAACAGGAAGAAAGCAGGCAGAGAGAGGGAATGTGATCTGCAGGATAAAAATATAAAAAAAACAAGCTATTTCATGGTAACAGGAGTTCACAATCTTCTCCGAGACAATTAGCGATAGTGACAGGTGAAGATCTATTTCTGCCGCTGCTGATGTCACATCTGATTTCACAAACGATCAGAGATTTTGATTGAGCAGAACGCGAGAAATAAAGTATGAATAAAACATGGCGCGCTGTTCAATTCTAGCAATGTCACATAACAATGATTCCCTGATGAAAGATGCAACGCAGACGAGGTTAGGGCTTCAAGCTTTTGGGACAATAGGCTATTGTTAATAATTGATGCTGTATTTATTCCGAACAACCCACTGATTTTTGAAAAACGAGGCAAAAATGAGCCGTTCAAATGAGGTTAGTCCTAAGTTTTGGTGCATTTTGCATACATTAAATTAAGTGACCGCAAGCTTTAGTAAATGACTTTATAAATGATGTTGCTTTTTAGAATAAATGATGTGCTTTTTAACAAATGATCTAGAAAATTAACTCAAAGTTAAAAGTTTCTACAAGAATGTAAAATAGCACAATTGCTGTTAGCTTTTATAATAATACACTTTAATACACACATTTCATAAGTTAATGTACTATACAAATGACAAATGACTTGGTTGCTAGGAAGATTCTAAAGCACTTCTAAGCAGTTGCTAAAGTGATTGAGTGGTTGCTAAGGTGGTGCTAGGGTGTTGCTAAGCTGTTCAAATTGGTTGCTAGGAAAATCCTAAAGCACTTCTAGGCAGCTACTAAAGTGTCTGAGTGGTTGCTAGGAGGTTGCTAGGGTATTGCTAAGCTGTTAAAACAGGTTGCTAGAAAGATCCTAAAGTATTTCTAGGCAGTTGCTAAGTCGTTGCTAAGCTGTTCAAATTGGTTGCTAGGGAGATCCTAAAGTATTTCTAGGCAGTTGCTAAGTCGTAGCTAGGGAGTTGCTAAGCTGTTCAAACTGGTTGCTAGGAAGGTCCTAAAGCATTTATAGGCAGTTGCTCAAGTGTTTGAGTGGTTGCTAAGGCGTTGCTAGGGTGTACAAGGGTTGGTTAGACATATACATATTTTTATTAAAATAATATTTTAGTCACTAAAATGACAACTTGTACAGCACTTGATATGCATTTTTGATGATAATTTCAACATTTACCACACTGAAATTTTTTTTTATTAAATTTATAAATTCTTAAATATAAGTGGTAAGAACAGTCAGAACAGTTAGAAATAGGATAATAATTTTGCAATTGATAATAAAAGTTGATTATGCAAGTGGTCCAACAGAAAAGCATTTGGCCTAATACTGCTTCAGAACATATGTTAGTTTGTTTTTTTGTTGTTTCCCTGAGCAATGTCCAAACATTTAACAAAGTAATCCTTATTTTTCAATAAATATAAATAGGCTGATTGTCAATATAAGCTAAATCAATGAAAATAAACTTAATTTACTAATAAAAAATTGTAGTCCTAAAGATCATCTGTAAATAGTTTTCATTTTATTTTAGTCATTCTCACTTTTGTGCGGTTGCTAAATAATATATTATTTCATTCATTCATTTTCCTACGGCTTGGTCTCTATTTCACCACAGTGGAATGAACCGCCAACTATTCCAGCGTATGTTTTACGCAGCAGATGCCCTTCCAGCCGCATCCCAGTATTGGGAAACACCCACACTCCTTCACACACATATGGGCAATTTAGTTTATCCAGTTTACCTATACCCCATGTGTTTGGACTGTGGGGGAAACCGGAGCACCCAGAAGAGGCCCATACACAAGAACCTTGCCACCCACACAGCAAAAATTCCAGTGTTAAATATACAGTGTGATTTTTTTGGTGTTGTTCAGTGTTAAAACCGGAGTACATTTTTATCCACGAGTGTGACTAAGCGCATATTTAAGAGCTTTTTTTTCAGTGTGTAACTTTTAACTCAATATGCAGTGTATTTCCCACTTGCGATGGGACGTTTTTTTACTCAAACTGTTTTTTTCTGACAAACAGTGATCAAACCAGTATGTTTTAAACTTGAAATATGTCTTGTTGCATTTTAAATGCAAAGAGTTGAATGTATTGAAATGTATGTATGTTCTGAAAAGATTAATGAACATTTAATAAATTAAAACTATTTTCAACATATTTGATCACTGTTCTGTCACACACATCAATTGATAATATAGAAAAAAAGGTAATATATTAACACTTTGAAGGGTAACACACTCCAGTTCGATGTATGAAAACACACTCCAGTTCGATGTATGAAAACACACTCCAGTTCGATGTATAATTCAATGCAAAAATAAACTCTTACAGTGTTAAAATGAACTCTGTGAGTAATGTACAAATCTCACACTTTAGAAAGTGTCAATTTAACTCCAAAATGGAGGGAGTCATATGTACACCCAAGGAGTGTTAAGTTAAACTCAAACTGAGTTAAATGTACACTGATGTTTTTGCTGTGCACAGTCATCCATCAAATCTTGTCTTGCGCCATACTCAGTGCTACTCAGTGCTCGGTCTCTACTTCAATGGTTTCACAGCCATCAGTATCTTCACTTCTGCACAGAGTTCAAACGTCCTGAAAATGTGTATACACACACACACACACACAATCTATATATATAAATATAAAGGGAATCAATAAAAGAAAAACACCAAAACCAAAAAGTCAATATCTAAAATTTGTTCTAGAGAAATATGTTGTGTCAACACAAACGTAGAGCTTCTCACTCTTCAAACTGATAACTAAAACGCTGCTCTGTTTACAGCAGCAGCAAAGAGAAGCTGTTTGAAAGCTTTGATAACTATATTTTAAGTGAATTTTGATTTGCTTAATGGTTTATTTGGTTTTATTTCCAGGATACAAGAACTTAAAATAAGCAATAAGAATGTGTCGGACAAATATTCAAAGGACTGATTGATTGAACACACACAAAACATTTGCACAGAATCTCGATTCAAGAGTTCACTCTTGGCTGATGATTGATTATAAAGCTTGTTTGGCATGCTGCCCCGGGAGAGAGTCCTGAGTTCATAAGATCCTCGAGCCCGGGGCTCCCTCCTGTTTGCAAGGTGAGAGGGGAGTTTGAGCTCAGGTAGATCTCGAGAACTCCCCTGCTGTAGTAGCTAATGAACAGAGAGTGTTTGCTCTTAAGAGATAACTACTTACTAGGAGCATGTCTATGGTGCAGATATGGATTGGTCAATTTACTTAAGTTGCAAGTGTTGTTACGATCAACTCTGTTAGTGGGTTAAAAAGTTTAAGAAGTTCAACAACAACTAGTAACAGTCAATTTTTCACATTTAAGCATTTTGCATTAAGGTAGAATAGTAATGGATTCATTTTACTGTAAATAATACATTTAGTGTATATCACAATGAATAATGACTTATTGACTTAATGGATATTAGTGATCATTTTCAATGAACTCTGAAGATGAAATGTGGCTTTTTTTTTTTTCAAGACGAATGGCAGGCACAACTGTGGGACAACGCAGAGCAAAATGTCCTCTTGTCTCTATCTTTGGACACAGATTCATCCTCTCCAGGCTTAAAACGCAACAATAATGGAAGTGGAAAAGCAAGAATTGATCTGTGTTAAAAGCCACTCATGAGGCGAGGGTCCATTTGTCTGTGTAGAGGCGAGCAGCAGGTAAAAACGGGTTCTGGAAGAGCTCCAGTGGACATTAACAGCGGAGAGCAGGTCTGACCGGCACAGAAAATGCATCATTAGCCCATTCCTCACAGTTCTTCTCCTCAAACATTAGAGACAGTCCAGTGCTCTTTTTCCCAGAGAGATCCTGCTGAACACCAAGCCAAAGCCATTAACACTGATGCTTAACAAGACACAGCATAACGCAACTGTACAAATATAAACAATCGCTCAATAACATTAATGTTCACTGTAAAAATATCATCATCATCATCATTTTTAATGTAAATACTGATCATTTGTTAATGGTATTTTTCTGGTATCTTAATGGTATCTACTTTGGTCCAGAGCACATGCGTCCATTCATTCATTCATTCATTTTCTTTTCGGCTTAGTCCCTTTATTAATCTGGGGTCGCCACAGCGGAATCAACCGCCAACTTATCCAGCATATTTTTACGCAGCGGATGCCCTTCCAGCCGCAACCCATCCCTGGGAAACATCTACACACATACATTCACACTCATACACTATACGGACAATTTAGCCTACCCAATTCACCTATACCACATGTCTTTGGACTTGTGGGGGAAACCGGAGCACCCGGAGGAAACCCACGCAACCACGGGGAGAACATGCAAACTCCACACAGAAATGCCAACTGACCCAGCCGTTGCTCGAACCAGCGACCTTCTTGCTGTGAGGCGAACGTGCTAACCACTAGGCCACCGTGGCGCCCCACATGCGTCCATTTCTTCCAAAAAATACCTGACATACTGATTCATCTGACCACAGTACATGTTTCCACTGTGTGATGGTTAATCTCAGGTGCCTCCGAGCCCAGAGAAGAAGTCGACGGAGCTTTTGGACACTGTTAACATAGGGCTTCCTTTTGACACAGCACAGTTTTAACTGGCATTTGTGGATGTGACTACGTATTGAGGCACTAGACAAAGGTTTACCAAAGTAGTCATGAGCACATGTGGTGATATAGATGAATGAGAATTCTTCAGGCATTGCCGCCTGAAAGATTGAAGATCACTGTTGTTGAGCTTAGTCTTGCTCCCTTGTCCTTTACACACTGAAATTCCTCCAGATTCCTTGAATCTTTTAACCAGAAAGCAGGTAAGACAAAAACAAAACAAAACAAAAAAATAATATAAACAAGTAAATAACAGGGTTTTCCCAGAGATGGGTTGCAGCTGGAAGGGCATCCGCTGTGTAAAACAAATGCTGAAGTTGGCAGTTCATTCCGCTGTGGTGACCCTGGATTAATAAAGGGACTAAGTCGACAAGAAAATGAATGAATGAAAAAACAGGGTGAAAATGTGGTAAAATCTGAAAACGTGGTAAAAATAAAAAATAAAAATAAAATAAAAATCAGGCTGCCGCAAGGACTTTCTGGAATGCTTTTAAAAACACTGTCGGTTGGGTTCAGGGAAGGTGGAGGGTGGGCAGGTGAATCAATGCTTTTGAAAACAAAAGTCTGTTTTATTATTCCCGAGGTTTCCATAATCCTGGACCAGGCCGTATCCTGAGCAGCTGCTGTGGTGGTCATGGAGAAGTGAAGAGCATGAGACCGATCCCTGTAAGACCTCAGTGACAGATGAGTCCTCGCATTATTCCCGAAGGGCCAGCCTGTTCACCAGCCTGTGACCCACCTGCGGTTTCTCCGTGATGGACGTCCAGCGTTCTCCAGCCTCCGGCGCCGAGACTGCAGCTCTGCACAAGACGTCTGGCCATCGGAGAAATAGTCTTACCCAACTGAGCCTGGTTTTTCTCGAGGTTTTTTAATTCTTCACTTTCGCCAATTGGTGAATTTTTTTCCTTGCCGCTGTCACCACTGGCTCGCATGGTTCGGGACTTGTAAAGCTGCTCATCAATGGATTAATCTTCAGTGTTTGGACTCTCAGCAGTGATTATTAAACCACGCTGAAATGAACTTCAACACTGAAAACTGGACTGACACTGTTTCAATTATTTATAATGCATGAGAAGCTGCTTTGACATAATCTACATTGTAAAAGCGCTATACAAATAAAGATGAATTGAATTGAATTGAAAACACTATTGGTTGGGTTTAGGTAAGGGGGTGGGTCGGGATATCTGTCAATCAGTCGACAGCAACCTCTGGTGGATTTACGTGAGAACAACAGGTGTGAATGGCACCGGTGAGAGAAATTTAAGACCGCAAAAAGCATACACAGCGGCCTCTGGCGGATTGGTGAAAACAAAAACTGCAAATAAAATGTAGCTCCTGGGATGTATCTGGCGCTCTCCAGAAATGTATATAGGTGTACATAATCAGAATGAGCCTGGGTTGATTTTATTCTAGGGGAGTTCATATAAAAGTGAAGGGTTCCTTTAAACCACCAGCTGAAAAACAACAGGAGTCAAAGCTCTGAATGCTTCAGGTGCAGAGACTTCATATAAACCACAGAAAACTGAAGCTCGGGATCACGCAGGAGGTGAAAGAAGTTTCATCTGTGAGGAAATAAGTAAAAAAAATCTCCTCCAGCATCTCTGAGGTCTAACAGCAGCGTCCAAATAATAATAAAAAAAAATCTCCTTATTTAAAACTCACAAAAGTCCCAGTTCATTTCTAACACCTCTAATCTTTACTACATTTAGCCGGTATTTAATTAGACGTTGCTGTTTCACATCCGAACAATCTGCAAAAAGTCTTGTAGGACATTTTTACAGGTATCTTTTGTGAAGATTGTTAGATGTTAGAATTACAACAGCAATAACACCAACCGCGTGTATATATAATTAGAAGGAGCTCTACAATATAAGTGATTATTTTGAGTTACTCTACTCGTGTAATCATCTTAAATGACTTAATCAATAAAAGCAATCAGTCTAAATTGAGCACTAACGTAATTACTCTGCGTATCCCGAACGCAGGGATGTAAAGTGGATTAGAGGTATATCTAATCATAAGAGACACAATTTGGAAATAACAACTCAATATCTCATAAATCTCCATCACATTTTTTTGGCACGTCCTAAATCTCTTAAGACGTTTTTTTTTTTTTTTCTCTTCATTTACGTGTTGGGCGAGATGCCCAGAAAGCTGCAGCAGTCCCCGTCCTGCTGTGATGCGACCGCATGTGTTCAAACTGCTCAACATTAAATCTCAGATAACTACTGCTGCTGGAAACTCACTGTCTCTGATGCTACATTTCATGATGAGGACTGCTGGCTCTTGTTGATCCAATGTCCTGCAAACAATTTCACATAAACATTACGAATTAATCCACTAAAAATCTTTTTTTGTTATCTATCCATCCATCCATCCATCCATCCATCCATCCATCCATCCATCCAT
>CAIGQQ010033255.1:3990873-4005937 GCA_903798035.1 Danio albolineatus
CTATTATATCCATCATTCCATCCATCACATCCATCCATCTCTCTATTATATCTATTATATCAATCCATCCATCTATCCATCCATCACATCCATCCATCTCTCTATTGTATCCATCAATCCATCCATCCATCCATCTACTGTATTCATCCACCTATCATATCTATCATCCATCCATACATCCGTCCACCAATCATATCCATCATTCATCTATCCATCCGTCTAGTTTCCATCCATCCATCATATCCATTCGTCTATTGTATCCATCCATCCATCCATCCATTGATCCATCCATCAATCTATCGTTTCCATCCATCAATCTATCCATCACATCCATCTACTGTATCTATCTGTCCATCTACTGTGACTATTCATCCATCGTATCCATCCTTCCATTTATCATATCCAACCATCCATCATGTCTATCTATACTGTATCCATCCACTGCATCTATCTATTCAGCCATCTACCTATCTATCCATCCATGCATCCATCTATCATATCCATCCATCCATCTATCATATACATCCATCCATTTGTCTATTGTCTAATGATGTCCATTTTTTTGTTAAAAAAACTATGACAGGAAAATCTTGTAATCATTTTTCGGCACCAATTTTAGATGTCAATTTGATGTCTTTTTGACGTCAAGGTAGTTTACATTCATTGCAGGGATTCAAAATCAATGTAATTTGCAACTAGGAATTAAATTATTCAGATGAACAAAACTCTTCTAATATTATCATGCTTTTAGGTTATTATTTTGGTGGTCAAAAAGGCATCAATGTGTGGATGTCAAATAGACGTGTTTTAACATCAAATTGATTTTCATTAATGACATGTTTTTTTTTTTTTGATGTCATACTTAATGTCAACGTGATGTCGTTTTGCCATCAAGGTGTCTGCTGGGAAGCCCCCCACCAGCAATATCTGTAAAATTATAAACATTAGAAGATCAAACAAAGATGGACAACAAACATGATCGCTTTAGAGCTTCTGAGCGAGAAATCACTGCAGTCTGAACTATTCTCCACACGGCATCTTCTGTGGCGCGTTATTAATTTAAAACCCATTTCGCAGCATCAGAGCGAAGCGTTATTAAAACATCAACAAGCCGAAGTTCGCTTGAAACATTTAAAACAAAAGCAGACATTAGAAAACTGTGCCATCACATAACACGGGTTGAGGAAATGGATAAAACGCTCTCAAATATTGATCTGCTGTTCTTCAGGCTGTGAATGTCAATCGATCTGATCTCCGGGAAGTATCTGATCAAACCGGCGACTCTGTGTTCAGAGTTTTGTGGTCTTGGAAATAACATAAACAGCGCCCCATGGAAGACGGAAATGGTGTCAAACTGTATAATGAATAAAATACGTTATTAAACAGACTCCAGGAGGAGAATCAATTCAATATTTAGGAAGTAAAAACGATCTGCTTTTTTTTTTTTTGGTGCATTAGAAAACATCTGCCATCCAATAATTCTCTTTTTTATTACTTTTATTTCTTTGGGGAAAGAGCACAATGCTTTCAATTCAATTTAATTTACCTTTATTTGTATAGCGTTTTTACAATGTAGATTGTGTCAAAGCAGCTTCACATAGAAGGTTATAGTAAATTGAAAGTGTCAGTCCAGTTATTAGTGTTGGAGTTCAGTTCAGTTCAGTGCAGTGTGGTTTTAATATTCACTACTTAAAGTCCAAACACAGAAGAGTAATCCATCGGTGTGCAGCTCTAGCTGCAGTCTAGGCGCCGGAGGCTGGAGAACTCGAGACTCGTCTGTCCTTGGAGGGTCACAGGAATCAGTCTCATGCTTGCTACTCCGCCAAGCACCAAGCAGCTGCTCAAGATACAGCCTGGTCCAGGATTATAGAACCATGGAATTGTCTCATCGCGGGTCTTGGATCGCATCCGTGGCGCTGCATAGTCTCTAGGGGCCTCGGGATGGGTATCCCCAGGTGGAAATAGAGAATAAAGAGAATAATTAGCATAGCTGCTGTTCATAGTGTATATAAACGAGATGCGTGAAGCACATTCATGCATCATACCGCTATGTGATGTATTGAGTGTATGCTTTACTAAAGAGATAGGTCTTTAATCTAGTTTTGAACTGCGAGAATGTGTCTGAGCCTCGGACATTATCAGGAAGGCTATTACTGCATTACTGATACAAAACACAACCGATTTGTGCTTCTGCGACCTTCACAAAGCTGATATCTCATGGCGATGAAATACTTAATGAGTTTGTATTAATTTGGCGAATGTCTGTAAATTTCTTTCTGGAAAGGGCACTAGGCAGTGGACCAAATCTGCTGATTGGTTTGGCAGCAGTTCCAGTGAGCACAATGAGGAAGGTGGGACAATAAAAAAACGCATATGTGATGTCATTTCCTTCTGATGTAGATAGAATCAAGACCAAGACTTCAGAATGGAGGTAAAAAGTGTGCTGGTATGTATAGGAAACGGCATTCAAGATTACAAACAAATCAAAATAATTTATTAATCGACAGGATATTATAAACAATGTTTTAGTGGAACAGATTTAATTTCAGACATTTGCTTGATAAAGATAGAGCAATATTGTAGTGTATATATTAAAGAGCCCATATGTTGGGTTGAGAACGGTTAAATTTCACTTTTTGAAGTCCCAAACAACAGGATGATATGTATGCAAGGTTAAAAAACACTTTCAATGTCTTATAATATCTATTTATTTTTACCTCATTTTCCCACCGACTCCCATATGAATCGTCTGAGCGAGTCTTTTTCCCAAGCACCTCCTTTCCGTGACGCTATCACGTCACTTCCGTGTCAGCAGCCCAATGCCAGAACATATTGAAAAAAATCACTGCAGTTGTACAACAGCGTATTGCTATATTCTTCATCATAATAACAAACATTCAGTAATAATTAACACTTCATGGACTATTGTAAGCCAACAAATAGTTACATTCGGCAGTAAGCTAAATGGCTACCGCTACATGCTGCACGGAGCAAACAAAATACAGACAACTACATCCATATTTACCTTGTTACAGTGAACAAGATGATAGTTATTTTAATCATACTTACAGGTTGTGATTCGGTGGAAGAACATGCTGGTCCAAATAAACGGGGTATTGATCCATCCTTTAACAACAACCGTGCAACAAATCCCGGGTTGTAAGCGTGTAGATTGGTGTAGCTCTCTTCAGAGAAATGACACGAACACAGCACCATGTTGGGGCTATAATTCTCAGGCATTTTACCATAAATAAACCTCAACCACTGACTCTTCACAGCTTCATCTTTAGGTAGGGAAAAGAACACAGCTTTTCCCTCGCACTTCAGAGCACAGCGTCTACAGGACATGATTTAACCGGAATGCGATACAGTGCTTGTCGTCTTCCACTTTTTCCTCCTGTCTGTGGGCGGGGCCGGGGAGTTCAATTTTCCCGGGTTTCTGCACGCGCAACTTGTGGGCGGGGCTTATGTTTCGCGTTGACGTCAAGCCGAAGCGGCTAAAGACTCGTTCTAATAACGATTCATTTAAACAACAATGAGTCGACTCTTTCATAGATGAATCAATAGTTTTAAACACTGTGCACTTTCAGATTTAAGCCTTAGCTGGACATTTCACTTCACTTAGAGCTGTGTTACACACTACATGGAAGATCATTTTCAAAAATCCATAATAGGGGCTCTTTAATAACCTCTATTAATAACCTCAACTGAAGATTCTAACAATGACCTTTAGATTGAAATATATCTGTAACAAAAGCACAACAGTGTTTATCATTATAACTAGTTTACATTAAACATGATTATTGTTGATGTTAGCTTAGGAACATTAAATATGAGCCACTTTCATATATACAGACCTTTCTGGAAAATTATCCTTTTTTTTGGAAAAGGATCGTGTGTGAACAGAGAAAGAGAAGTTGTAGCATTACTGGTAATTTGGCGGAATGCTGCTCTGTGTAAACGCAGAAGGACAATTGCCGGACAGAGCGCGTTCACAATTAGAACGCTCTGAGGTGCGACGTCTACTCCAGCCAATCAGAACATTCAGACGCTGTTTATGAAAATAAAATCCTTGGAATATTTTTCCAGACACATTCAGCTGCGAGATGTTCGTCAGAGAACGTTTCTATGTTCCTTCCCAATGCCAACTGTGTAAATAAGTATCGATAAAATGCTTATGATAAACCGCTGTTTGTTTACATTCAAGCTCTGCTTCAGTTGCTTGACACGTGTGCCCATGAGCGCCTGCACACACACACACACATCATATACATCTCTACATGTGGAAGTGTTCCTCCACATGTTTTCATCAAAGTTGTTCGCAATACTTATCCATCCACAGAATGTGTAAACATTTAGCTGCGGTTCGCAGTTCTGCCTTTGGATGTCTCTGGGACAAAGCAGCTGCATGAATGCTAAAGCTTTAAATAAAAGTTAACCCATCAACAAAAGCCCAACAAGCGCAGCCGTTTGGAGTCCATTTCTTAAAAATGATGTCAGAATTTACCTGTATTTTGGAATGGATGTGTGAACGGTCTTTTCCAGAAAATTCCGGAATGTTCTTGTCTGTGTGAACGGTACTTTTTTTAATTTACCGGTAAAGTCGTTCCACTAATTTTCCAGATATTTACCAGTGTCACGGTGAGAACGGGGCTATTATCACAGGTAGCTTTTGATTTGAATAGCACAAAAAAAGTTGAACCTAATAGCAACTAAGAACTTTTTAGTTCTAATAGACTATTAGAAAATGAACAATATTTTCTCGCCAATTATACAATTTCTTAAATTGTAAAAAACAAAAAAAATAATTTGTTGGCTTAAATATAAGCTCAACTAACTAAATGGCTATTTAATTTTGCTCATTTTGTTTATTTTTTTGACATTAAATTTTTTCGTTCATTCATTCATTTTCATTTTCATTTTGACTTAAATGTAAATTTCTGGTAAATTTCTGTAATTTAATACCAGTTATTTTACGGTAAATTTCTCTAATTTATTATCCGTTATTTTACTTTTTTTTTTTGCCACCTCAGTTACCGGCAATAAACTGTAAAATTACGGATTTTTTTCACAGTGTATCATATCATCCAATATATCATATTATTCTTCAATATTACATTATTCATTTGTATCGATAAAAATAACAATGGATCAGAATACACTGTACATTTAGCAATCAACATTTTAGGATAAAACAGTAATACAAAAAATAAAAACAATAATAATCGGTATATTTACAATGATTCAATAATAATCTCTCTCTTTCTCTCTCTCTCTCTGATCATATGTGACATGTTTGTATCATCTTTCGACATGTTTAGCACAGATCATCGTCTCATTGATCAGTGTGAGTTAACACAGTCCGACAGGCATCTGTGTGTGTATGTGTGTGTGTGCCGAACACCCGCCGATGCCACACTCTGCTGGAAACTGTTTGGTAACAGTGTTTGATGGAGCTGTGTCAAATCTGAACTTGGCAGCTCCAGCAACATATGTGTGAGCTCATGGCACGCATCAACACCAACACACACACACACACGCACAAACAGCCAGATCTCATCATCAGAGATCACAAACAATGCTGCTGTATAACCTCCACAAATGACTGTAACAGTTAGGCTCTAATGGAATTCTGAAGCAGATTTTTTTTTATGACAATTATCCTCATCTGCTCACCCTTCATGTTGTTACACTGTAGGACTTTCTTTCTGTGCAAAACAAAATGATTCATTTTAATAAATACAGCAATGTACAAATAAAATAAAGGAATTCTCAGTTTCTCTGGATTCATTCCCAGGAGAATGTTAAACGATGCCAAATCGATAAAGCATGGCGTCAAAAAATATCCCGAAAATGCAAGTCGATTTGATGTCAAAACCTTGATGTCTAGTTGCAACACAGGCTCATTCTGACACCGTAGTCCCACGGACGTTTCTGGAGACCGCACATTATATGGTCAGAGGTACGTATGGCTGCGTTTCATTTTTGAATCGAATGCTACGGGGCGGCATGACGCCGTTTCTTTTCGTGCTTACCAGCTGGCCGCTAGCCTCCATGTGGACGACTTTCCCGCTGCAATCAGTTTGTCCCGTTGGCTCGGCGTGTACGTCAGCGGACTTGAGACGCAGAGAGGAGTTGACCACAATGATGGGGTTCGAGGTCGGTGAAGAGCGGTTCCAGAAAGCCGGTAAGACAAAAACAGAATGCAAAAAATTAAATAAACCAGTAAATAACTGGGTGAGAATGCGGTAAAGTCTGAAATCGTGGTAAAAATGAGATGAGGGCTTTATTGTTTTCTGGATTGCTTTTTTTAAAGTTGTTGATTGGGTGTAGGGAAGTGTGTGGGTGGGTCAGTCGATAAAAATTGGGTTGGGTTTAGCGAAGAAGGAGGGTGGGTCAGTCGATTGGTCGGTCAGTCAGTCATTCAGTCAGTCAAACAGTCAATCGACAGCGGCCTCTGGTGGGTGTACGCGAGTCCTATATATACGAATAGGACGTGTGTTTGGATATAACTCGTTATTGTTTATTGAAACTGAAATGAAAACTGAATTTCGAAATAGTTTTGAAACAAATCTTTGTGCTTAACAAATGAAATTAAATATGTCGGCTAATGGATTTCTTTAGTGAAGAGCGTATAACACTGTTTCCTTATCCACTAAAGTAAAGGAGTAAAGTAAATAGTAAAAGTAAAGAGAAAGTAAAGAGGCCGAATGGAGGAGGCTCATTCTTTATCCTCGCGCTGCAGATGGTCTGTTTAACTGTTTTCTTGCTAGTGAACCATTCAGTTTTTCAGAATACACTGTACATTTAACATTCAGTCAGTCAAACAGTCAATCGACAGCAGCCTCCAGTGGGTTTAAGCGAGTCATATATATATATATATATATATATATATATATATATATATATATATATATATATATAAATGAAAAGGACGTGTGCTTGGATATAACTCGTTATTATTGTACATTGAAATGCGAAACTGAATTTAGAAATAGTTTTGAAATAAAATGTTGCACTTAACAAATGAAATTAAATATGTCGGCTAATGGATGTCTTCAGTGGAGAGCGTATAACACTGTTTCCTCATCTACTAAAGTAAAGGAGCAAAGTAAATAGTAAAAGTAAAATGAAGAGAAAGTAAAGAGGCCGAATGGAGGAGGCTCATTCTTTATCCTCGCGCTGCAGATGGTCTGCTTAACTTTTCTTGCTAGTGAACTGTTCAGTTTTTCCTCTTACAAAGTCCGCCATAAGAATAGCCAATCCGCCATGGTGCGATGTTACTGACTCTTAAAGGGAGTTTGAGATGAGACTACTCAATTACGTGCATGTGTTTTTATGCGCATTTTCAAAATTGGTGCGCATCTTGGCATATCCAAAGTGAAAAAATAGGTGTATGGAAACATAGCTAATAACAAAGGGTCACAAATAATATGTGTTCTTTTTGAGCTTGAAAAATGTCTATTTAAATATTATGTTATCATTAATATATTCAATCAATAATCCTACAGTGGGTACCACTTTATTTTGATGGTCCATTTGAGTATTAGTACACTGTCTACTTAATATCTGTTGATACTAACATTCAACAAACATTTAACTGATTATAAGAATCTTTGCAAGTACATGTCAACTTACACCAACCCTAACCCCAACCTAACAGTCTACTTATAATCTGATGAGAATTAGTTGCAATGTAGCTTAAATTCAACAAACAGACCATTAAAATAAAGTGTGATCCTACAGTATATTTCATCATAATGTATGTGGCAGTCAGACCTATAGCACATTCTTGTCAGACAAAGATGCTGGTCTACTGAAAAATGCTGTGACGTTTAGCAGTGAAAGCAGCCTGAGAAGCTTTTTCTGTTGCGGGGGGATTTGCTCATGATTGATTCTTTGAGATGAGTACAAGCTGTGTGGCAGCGTGGATGGCAATTTCTGCTCTGCCGTGGCACCTGCCCCAGGGATTACCGTCATTCAGAGCTGTCAGAGAGACTGAAGGCCTTTCAGATGCATTAAAATAAGAGTTAAAGGAGCTCACAATCTACCAACTAAAAGACAAGAGCACCATCAGTGTGTGTGTGTGTGTGTGTGTTTGACATATCATTATACACATTAGGGTCCTGATATGGGTATGACACATGTATTACAAAGAGATGGCGAATTATTATGACATTGCTGATGTCCCTATTTTTCAAAAGGCTTGTAGGACTGCATCCACACATCTCTGCAATGACTCAAACAACTTATTAATAAAGTCATCTGGAATGGCAGAGAAACGACTCCCAGAGTTCATCAAGATTCTTTAGATTCAACTTCAACGCCTCCTCCTTCATCTCACCCCAGACATGCTCAATAATGTTTAGCTCTAGCGACTGGGTTGGCCAATTCTAGAGCACCTTGACCTTCTCTGCTTTCAGGAACTTTGATGTGGAGGCTGAAGTATGAGAAGGAGCGCTATCCTGCTGAAGAATTCACCCTCTCCTGTGGTTTGTAATGTAATGGGCAGCAAAAACGTCTTTGATACCTCAGGCTGTTGATGTTGCAGACACTCTGCAGATCTCTCGCACGTCCCCATACTGAATGTAACCCCAAACCATGAATTTTCCTTCACCAAACTTGACCGCTTTCTGTGAGAATCTTGGATCCATGCTGGTTCCAGTAGGTCTTCTGCAGTATTTGTGATGATTGGGATGCAGTTCAACAGATGATTCATCGGAAAAATCTACTTATATATATTATTTATTTATTTATTCATTCATTCATTCATTCATTCATTCATTCATTCATTCATTTATTTATTGAGGGGAGGTGCATGCCCCTGTAGAGTCTAGCCCCAGTAGAGTCTATCAATGCCCCTTAGTGAAGTTATTATCCATTGGTCTTAAAACTGGGATCGACGACAAGACTTTTATCAGGTAGTGTATATATTTCGAAAGTAAAACGGTACATAGTTTTCTGTATGGGGTAAAGTTAAGTGTATGGTTTGTAAAGGCAAATGGAAAATATGTTTTTACAGTATAAAAACAATGGAAACCTATGGAGTGTCCCCACAATTGACAAAAACAAATTACATTTTTTGTCTTGCTGTATGTTATGCGATGAAATGCTTGGGTGCTGGGTTCCATACAATCGTTTGTGATGGGACACCATGAAGGAATTAAAATAAATTATTATTATTATTTTTATATAAATCTAAGTGGATTGAACATAAAACAATTAAGTTGTCAAAAAAAAAAAAAACTCAAAATAAATTGTGTTGTTTCAGCGTATTTTAAATAAGTAGTTCGGGGGGAAAAAAATTGCAAACAATATTTTGAGTGAATAAGAATTATTTCACACTTTATTTTAAGCATTAAGTACAATGCAAGTGTCACGATCACCTGCGATCCACTGCCAGAGATCGCTGGTAAACACGCACACGTCTCATGAACTATAAATCTGCTTGTAAATCGGACTACAAATCCAGTCATGCAACACACACACTCACCTGCTCCAAGTCACCACTGAATGTCACAGCTAGAAGCTGCTCCTGGACTGATTACTGCACAAAATAAGCAGCACAAACACACACAGTCATGGCTGAGTATTGTTTACTGTAAGTGACATTACAACGTGTTTCTTTTATCTTGTCTTACTGTGTTTTGATCCTCGCCTTGCTTGTCTGTTTATCCCTACCTGCCCTGTTGACCTTCTGCCTGTTACTTTGACTACGATTCTGGATTGCCTGTATACATCTGTTTGCACCTGTGTTGACCACTGCTTACCTGACTTCACTAATAAACCTGCGTTTGGATCCTCACCTCCATTGTCAGTGTCACTCCTCGCGTTACAGAAGACTCAGCCATGACTGTGTGTGTTTGTGCTGCTTATATAGTGCAGTAATCAGTTTAGGAGCAGCTTCAGCTGGGACAGTCTAATCAATGGTGACTTGTGAGTGTGCGTTGCATGACTGGATTTGTAGTCTGTTTACAAGCAGATTTGTAGTTCATGACATGTGTGTGTTTACCAGCGATCTCTGGCTGTAGATCGCAGGTGGTCGTGACAGTAAGTACATTTAAATGAATCATCTGGTATGTTGTACTTATATTTTACAATTATTTGCATATATTTACATCTCTATGCCAGCTTACTGTCTTCTGAAAAATAATATGGGTCACCACTGTGGAATGAACCGCCAACTATTCCAGCATATATTTTACACAGCGAGTGCCCTACCAGCTGCAACTCATTACTGGGAAACACCCATACACTCTCACATTCACACACAGTCATACACTATGCACAATTTAGTTCATCAAATTCACCAATAGTGCATGTGTTTGGACTGGGGGGAAACCCACGACAACACGGGGAGAACATGCAAACTCCACACAGAAATGCCAACTGACCCAGCCGGGACTCGAACCAGCGACCTTCTTGCTGTGAGGCGACAGTGCTAACCACCAAGAATTGTGTTGTTTCAGCTTAATTTAAATAAGCAGTTTGAACAAACAGCAAATGTAATTTTGTCAGCGTGTGTGTGTGTGTGTGTGTGTGTGTGTGTTTATACAGCAGCCCTCAGTTTACTCTTTCTTGGCTTTTAGTCCACGTCTGTTAGTTTTCAGGTCATCTATATGTTAATGTTCACCTAACAGCTGGCTAAATTAACTTTCAGTAGCCAACACTCACTTCAAGGCGTCTCTTCAGCCTGAAACCTGGACGTTTGTTTGCTGGCGAATGTGTGTGTGTGAGTGTGTGTGTGCCCTTGAAAAGATGCATTGGCAGGCTGAGATTGGTGTGTATCTCGGCACTGGATAAATTGGAAATGATCCAAGGGAAATTGAATTTGCAGGCAGAATGAGAGGGCAGGTGAGGGGAATGACGCGCTCCCATGATGCATCACTTCTGCTGCAGTCGGGAGCCGTGCCATCGCTAATGCAAAACATTTAAAAATGAGCGCAGGCGACATGCAGTTGAAGTCTAAATTATTAGCACTCCTTTTTTCAATTCAATTCATCTTTATTTGTATAGCGCTTTTACAATGTAGATTGTGTCAAAGCAGCTTCACATGCATTATAAAAAATTGAAACAGTGTCAGTCCAGTTTTCAGTGTTGAAGTTCAGTTTAGTTCATTTCAGTGTGGTTTAATAATCACTGCTGAGAGTCCAAACACTGAAGATTAATCCATCGATGCGCAGCTCTACAAGTCCCGAACCATACAAGCCAGAGGCGACAGCGGCGAGAAAAGAACTTCACCAATTGGCGAAAGTGAAGAATTAAAAAACCTCTAGAGAAACCAGGCTCAGTTGGGCACGACCACTTCTCCTATGGCCAAACATCTTGTGCAGAGCTGCAGTCTATGGCGCCGGGGCTGGAGAACGCTGGACATCCATCATGGAGAGACCACAGGCGGGTCACCGGCTGGTGAACAGGCTGGCCCTTCGGGAACAGTGCGAGGACTCGTCTGTCACAGGGATCGTCTTACAGGGATCGGTCTCATGCTCTCCACTCCTCCGTGACCACCACAGCAGCTGCTCAGGATACGGCATGGTCCAGGATTATGGAAACCTCGGGAATAATAAAAAACAGACTAACATGAGAGCAGATGGATGCCGTTCAGATTATAATGTCTTTTGGGAAGTGTTCCCGGCTCCGGTTGCCCTAAATAATGCAGACTAACAATCCTTTAGAAGATTTGGATTTCAGGAGCATTTGTGTTTTATGTGTATGCTAATGCAAAGAGATGTGTCTTTAATCTAGTTTTAAACTGACAGAGTGTGTCTGCTTCCAGAACTGCGCTAGGAAGGCTGTTCCAGAGTTTAGGTGCCAGATAAGAGAAAGATCTACCACCTACAGTTGATTTTGATATTTTGGGAATAATAAATTGTCCAGAATTATTTGAGTGTAGAAGACGTGATGGGCTATAATAAACCAGGAGTTCCCTCAAAAACTGGGGAGCTAAGCCGTTCAAGGCTTTGTAGGTAGTCAGTAAGATTTTAAAATTTATACGATATTTAATAGGGAGCCAATGCAATGCTGAAAGAACTGGAGTAATATGATCATATTTCTTTGTTCTAGAAAGCACTCTAGCAGCTGCATTTTGAACTAGCTGAAGTTTGTTAATGTGACGTTTTATTTTTTGTCCTGTGGCATTTTATTTTTGAGGCAGGGGCTCAAGTGGAAAAAAGAGCACTTTTTATTAAATAATAATAATAATTGTACTTTAATAAATAAAATATAATAAAGAATATTTCACCTTAAATTCACATATAGGCGCCACGGGGGCGTAGTGAGTAGCACGTTCGCCTCACAGCAAGAAAGTCGTTGGTTCGAGCTTCGGCTGGGTCAGTTGGCATTTCCGTGTGGAGTTTGGATGTTCTCCCCGTGGTTGCATGGGTTTCCTCCGGGTGCTCCGGTTTCCCCCACAAGTCCAAAGACATGTGGTATAGGTGAATAGGGTGAGCTAAATTGAGTGGCAATGAGTGTTTATGGATGTTTCCCAGAGATGGGTTGCAGCTGGAAGGGCATCCGCTGCATAAAACAAATGCTGGATAAGTTAGACAGATTTTTATGATTTGAGCCACGTGAGTCGATATTTGATATAGACGCTTTTATGGATTTAAAAAGAAACGCTTCAATGTCAAGAGTGCGATGTGGTGGTGGCGCTCAGAGCCGTTCATTAACATGGGAAGTAAGTTATGGTCTGACATGATCAGCTTCTTCTCCTGCTTGTGGTTGATGGACGTCAGTGGTGTGAAATAATCATCACTCAGCAGTGGATGTTTCGCTGGCGGCGAACACAATGCTGGCTGCTGTTCATCACTGGAATAACTTCATCGGCTTTACCTCAGCTAAAGCTACATTCATGCTTTTTTTATTGTCATTACAGTCACTCACAGATTTAAACATATTTATTTATTTATTTTTACATTTATTTATTTATTCTTATATTTATTTACTTTTACATTTATTTATTTTTTCATTTATTTATTTTTTCATTTATTTATATTTTTATTTATTTGTTTATTTATTTATATCTACATTTTTATTTATTTATTTAAATTGATATACATTTATTTATTTATTTATTGATATTTATTTACATTAATTTATTAACATTCACATTATTTACATTTACATTATTTACATTTACATTTATTTATATTTACATGTATTTATTTACACTTGTTTATTTATTAACATTTATTTATGTTTACAAATTTTACATTCACATCATTTATGTACTTACATTTTTATATTCATTCACATTTATTTATTTACTTGCAATTAAATTTATTTATTTATTTGTATTCATTTGTATTCATGTATTTATTTACTTGCATTTATTTATTAACCTACATTTATTGATTCATTTATATTGATTTATTTCCTTGCATTTACATGTATTTATTTATTTGTTTATATTTATTTATCTAGTAATTAACATTTATTTACATTTCACGTTTACATTATTTATTTATTTACAATTATTTATATTCATTTATTTACATTTTTTATTAATTTACATTTATTTATTTTCAATATTTATATTTACATGTATTTATTTACTTGTTTGTTAACATTCATATACATTTAATCACATTAATTAATTAATTAATTATTTATTTATTCACATTTACATTGTTTATATTGTTTATTTATATTTATTTACATATGTTTCCTTGCATTTAAATTTGTTTATTCATATTTATTTATATTAATTTACATTTATTTATTTGTTCCTTTTGATTTATTTATTAACTTACATTTATTTATTTTATATTATTTATATTCATTTAACTCCTTTACATTTATTAACATTTATTTATTTACATTTCACATTACTTACATTTCACATGATGTATTTGTTTACAATTGTTTGTTTATATCATTTACATTTATTTATTTCCTTGCATTTACATTTATTCATTATAATTATTAATTAATTCATTTATTTATTTGTTTACAATCATTTATTTAGATTTATTCATTTAGTTTCTTGGATTTAACAATTAATTTACATTTATTTATTGGTTGGTTTATGGTTTATGCTTATATAATGTAATTTTACATTTGTTTATCTTCCAAACTGAGATGAGTACGTACCTCTGCTTAAACTGGGCTTTCATGACCCATTAATAACTGAATTAAAAGAGCAGAGAGTGTGATGTGTTGTGGGTATTTTCAGCAGATAATGATTTGCGGTGTCTCTGAGGATCAGAAATCTCTCTCTGTGATCAATAACTGAGTAAGCAGTTCATCTCAATCTGCTAAACGGCCTTTAGCGGTGAGATGTGGGTCAACGCTTCGTTTCTGCTGACGGTCTCCACAAAAACACCTTCATCTCCGGCTGATCAGGGAATCTGCCCGCACTCCTCAAGTACAGTTAAAAAATAGCCAAACTAATGATTTTCTCAGGAGATTGAGAAAGAGGATCCACTGGCATCTACAAAACTAGGTTATTCCAGCTCAGATTGATGGTGTTAATGTTAAGATATTAAATAATGAAAGTTAATTATCAAACCCTATCATATAAAACAATATCACTATGGTAAACTAATTCTATTTGATTAAAATATTGTGTGTTATTATTTTTGTTATTATTATTATTGTTGTTGTTGTTGTTGTTGTTGTTGTTGTTGTTGTTGTTATTATTATGAGGTTAATTTAGTTATTTATTATTATTACTATTATTATCATCATTATTATTAATTGATATTATTATTATCATCATTATTATTTATTATTATTATTATTATTATTATTATTATTATTATTATTATTATTATCATCATCATTATTAATTAATATTATTATTATTATTATTACCATTATGTTTTTATTAATTATTATTATTAATAATAATAATATTTTTATTATCATTATTATTAATATGATTATGATTATTGTTATTATTATTATCATCATTATTTTTAATTTTTTAATTAATTATCATCATCATTATTATTATTATTATTATTATTATTATCATCATCTTTATTATTCATTGCTGTTATTATTATTATTATTATTATTATTATTATTATTATTATTATTATTATTATTATTATTATTATTA
>CAIGQQ010033255.1:4011031-4023820 GCA_903798035.1 Danio albolineatus
AAACAAATGAATGAACTAAAATACCTAAGAATGAATGAATGAATGAAGGAAGGAAGGATTCAAGGAAGGACTGAACAAACTAAGGAAGCAAATAAGGAACAAAGGAACGAACGAATGAATAAACAAAGGATCTAATGAAGGAAGGAACAAGAATATAAAAAAAAGAATGAGTGAACAAATGAAGGGAGGAAAGAAGGAAGGACCAAACAAATTAATGAACAAAAGGACCTAATGTAGGAAAGAACAAAAATGTGAACGAGCGAACGAACGAAGGAATGAAGGAAGGAGGGAACAAACGAATAAATGAAGGAAGGAGAGAATAAACAAATAATTGACGGAAGGTTGGAAGGAACGAATGAAAATAGGAAGATCCCTAAATACACTACATGTTGTTTGTGCAGGGATGTGTAAACGTAACATTCTGTAAATGCATCATCTTTTCTACAGCGTAATACTCACTACTCACTACTCTTGAGTACTTTTAAAAGGTCCATTTTATACTCATACTTTGAGTAATATTTACTACAGAGACTTTTACTCTACTTGCACTACATTTTTGGGCAAGTAATGGTACTTTTACCTGAGTATGATTATTCAGTACTCTTTCCACCACTGCATACAAGACAGCTAAAATAATCCACAAATGCACCTTATTCACTTCACATCGCTTGTATATCGAGTAAAATTAGAGTTCATACCTGAAGTTGAGGGATTAAATGGATTTTAAGCTTGCGGTTGATACAAATGATGTATAATCTGGCCTATAAACACACCTCTGAACGTCTGTGCGTGTGTGTGCTTTGTTGCAGGTGGTTTGGAGTGATATAGCTAAACTCGGAGCGAAACCGCTGCCTGCTGGGATCAGCACAAACGCTTCTCATGTTGACTTGAGCACAACAGAGAAAGTCTGAAGCGTCTGCCCAGGAAACGGGATATTTAAAGCTGCATTTTGCATCCTGGAGTGACAGACTTCCGGAATACCTGGATTTACAGCGCTGATCTGGCAGGAGAAGTGTGTGTAGGAGGATGAACCTCAGGTGTTAATGCAACTCGGAGTTTATATGCTAATGTGCGCCTTTTGTCAGCTGTCTTTTCATGAGAGGTCTTTAAAAAGTTTCACAAAGGGCTGGAATGTGAGGGATTTCTAAAGGCGCAGATGACCTGAATGGCTCGAGCACGTTTGAGTGCGTTCGCTGTGAAATCTTCATTAAGCAGACACCTTAATCTGGAGCAGCTTACCGTACACTTATTGCTGAGACAATCGCTCTGAAAGAATCAAAGGTGTTGAGTTAATTGACCAAAAAAGAAAGGGTAAAGAAACAGCTTTGTGATGTTTTAAAAACCCATATGAGTTTCATAGGGCGTGAGTAGCACGATTGTTTCACAGCAAGAAGGTCGCTGGTTTGAGTCTCAGCTGGGTCAGTTGGCATTTCTGTTTGGAGTTTGCATGTACTACCCGTGTTCGTGAGGTGTTACGATTGAAGTTTATTTTTGTTGCGCACTATATGTGTATTTTGTTTTGTCCCGCCTCCTTGTGTTGTTCTCTTCTCTCATAGGCTCCTACTGCGGTGAGTTCTGTGCTCTGATTGGTTGCAGGTCGCAGAAGGCCTATAAATAAGACCTTCCGGCTTGGGTCGAGGAGCTCATTCGTGACGTAACGGTTGCTTGGAGTGGAGCTCCTGGGTTTCCCTCTTTTCGCCTTTGGCCGGCGACCAACCGTGTATTTCATCTTGTGCTTTTGTATGTCCGTTTGCTTGATTATTTTGAGAGTTTGAGCTTGTAGGGGTGGCCTGCTAATTTATTTGATTACTTTTGACTTTGTTTATGTTAGGCAGACAGGTAAGCTTTCTGTATTTTCTTTAAATAATTATAGGTAATTTAGTTCATTTTACTTTATAGATTCTTTTGTTTGTTATTTTGGCCTGTGGCCACCCTGAAGAAATGCTCATTAAATAATACTTCATTATAATAAATCAATTTAATTACTCTCAAACAAGTGTCTGAGTTTGGTTGTCGACCAAAGGGGTCTCTGAATTAAGTTAGTTTTTTTTTGGGGAAATCCACCACCCACAACATTTGTTTTTCGTTTATTATGCCAATTATGTTTTTCCCCTAGACTTTGGGGTGTAATATGTGGGTTTCCTCCGGGTGCTCCGGTTTCCCCCATAAGTCCATAGACATGTGGTGTAGGTGAATTGTGTAGGCTAAATTGCCCATAGGGAATGTGTGGATGAGTGTGTATGGGTGTTTCAGAGTGATGGCTTGCAGCCGGAAGGGCATCCACTGCGTGAAACATATGCTGGATAAGTTGGTGGTTCATTCCGCTGTGGCGACCTCAGATTAATAAAGGGACTAAGCCGAAAAGAAAATGAACGAATGAATTTCAGAAATGGCGTGTTTCCCAACCCTGTTCCTGAAACGCTCTTTGAAACAAATAAACTTATTTGAGACATTTGCCAATAGGCCTAAAATTAATGAGACAATTACTGATCCCCCACACGGAGTGAAGACCGTAGTCTTATAAGCACCTGAGCCGGGGAAACTCCAGGCCTAGCCCGTGAGCATCCTCCTTGCACAGAAATGTATCTGACCGACTGACATAAATATGCAGACATCTCCATTCTCACAACGAGTTTCGGAGTTGTCTCAGCCTTCCAACTGAGTTTGTTCTTCCAAGGTAATGTGGGAACATGTTCAGTGCTATTGTGAATACTTTGTAAACGCCTGTCATGCTCATTCAAATTATTTGATTAAATGAAATAAAATTAATTTATCTTCTCTGAAACTGGGAATATTTCACTTTAATTTAATTTAGGCTACATTACTATTTTATTTTACAACCCAGTTCGTGTTTTGGCATTGTTGAAGCATTTAGGGGACTTGTTTTGAAGCACTTCACCTCAAATGTTATTCGTTCTTCTATTTTATCTAGTAAATAACTGACCAACAAAAATAATTAAACTATGAGACAAACTATTCGAAATTCATTTTAAATATATATTTTTTTTCCAAGAAAATATACGAATTACATTTTTGATTGAGTCCGTCCACTACTCAACTGTGCGGGTGGATGATTTTTGGTCAGTGGAAATAAGGGTTTAATGCTTCACTAATGGTTGTATCACAATCTTCTGTAATGTGCAAATTTATAATTTAATATGTCATAATTTGAAAGATTACATCTTGAGCGAAATATTAATATTATTAGAAATATTAATATTAAAAAAGGAAACAAATATTGTCGGAACGAATGCCCTTAATTAATGTAGCCTTTGACCCTAAGCATCAGTGTTTCGAGATGATTGGGGCAAAGGGGGCGGGGTGGTGCTGGATTTGTGTGTACCTTGGAATAAAATCCTGCAGAAGCCCCTGGCGTCGCACCTTGCGGGATGGGGTGTATGATATGAAACCATAATCTTAATAATAGTGGTTAATCTGCCTTGTTTTTGAACAGTTTTGTTTTGAGCTGTTTAAGTAGACTCGCTATGCTACTGTATTTCAACACTGGCAATTATGGTGATACCTGGAGAGACATTTTTTTCTGAGGTGGTACTTTTTGAGAACCACTGACCTATAGCACATGTTTTGGACTATGGGGGAAACTGGAGCACCCGGAAGAAACCCATACCAGCATGGGCAGAACATGCAAACTCCACACAGAAATGCCAAATGACCCAGCCAAAACTCGAACCAGTAACCTTCTTGCTGTAAGGCGCCAGTGTCTGAGCCACCATGCCGCCCGTTTATTACATTAAACATTAAATCCATAAACTTGCAGCTGAGCCACCATTACCTATTGGCCAACAGATGCTGTTAAACATCAACATGTTTACCGTGTATAATCTGTCTCTCGAGAAGCCCGTGTGTTGCATCACACACATATTCGCTTCACTCTCGCAGCAGAAGTAGCTCCGTTTCATCAAATACTGATTGCTTTTTTTCCTGCTGTTGTTTTGGAAACTCATATATCGGGCGGGATGAGGCCAAAGCCGAGCCGTTTTCGTGAGTAATATATTAGCCGTGCCGGTTTTATTACAACAGTATGAAGACCATCGTGATTTTGATAAGTCGAGCCGAGCAGCCCGTGAGCATGTAAAACGGATGGAGGTATTTTGTTGATTTATGGAAAGGCACACGGTCTCTTTGTTGTCTTGTTTCCTCATCGACTCAAGTTCAATTTTGCATATGGAAAATCCATCATTTCCACTCAAGGTTACAGGAGAGTCAAGTCGGGGATAATTCTGGGAGACGCAGAGAGCGAGAGAGAAAGAGAGAGAGAGTGTAATGCTGTTTTATTGAGTAGAAGGACGATTTACGTTGCTATTTGTGATGGCTGAATCATCTCAAACAAGCTTGAGGTAAATGGCCGTTCCTGTTGACAACTTCGCGGGCTGGCACACACTCACAGTCTCGCACAGTCTGGTAAACACCACACGTTCATAAACACAAACACAGCTCATTGTGTATTCAGCAGCTCTCGAGTAGCTGGTGATTCACTTCTGAATACTAAATATCAACAAAGGTTACAGCGCGACCGGGGGACAACATTAAAACACACACACACAGACAATAAAACAAACCGTGAATGATGATGGAGTGAACTTGAAGTCAGCGGTTTTGGTGTATGGTTTGTTCCAAGGGAGGCTTCAGTTTTGCTTCACTGGTAAACAATATTCAGTGGATTTACTCAATGTTTTAAAGGAGCATTATGTATGTGTTTGACACCCAGTGGTTGAACGAGGTATTGCACTCCTGGTTCAAAACAAACGCAAGCGCAGGTTGCCAGATTCACGACACCAACAGGAGTTTGCCTGACTATCGAGCCTAAAGCCTGATTTAAATCATGTTCTAAATAAAGTCAACGGCACACGATAGAAGGAATATTTTTAATATTAAAAGGAGTTTTCGTTCTAATAAACACCTGATATTTTAGAAACGGCTTCTATTTCTTGCAGCGAACAACAGAAAACTGACAATGATCACCTCAGGTACACCTCATGTGCTTTATTCAGTATTAAATGCAAACACTATGTTTACATGGACACCAATAATTCGATTTTAATGCGATTAAGACAACACTCTAATTAAGAGTTGACCATGTAAACAGTGATTTTTAATTAATTTAATCTGATTAAGTTCATAACCGAACTAGAGAGAAATCTAAATAAGACATTTGGAGTATGCATCATTGAGCAGACAAAAAAACGAACTGAACACAGGAGCTTAAATACACTGGAAATCATTCAGCTAATTACACACAGGGGTGAGACACAGGTGAAACTCATGAAATTAACGAGTGGCGGGAAAACAGAACAAAGGAGCACATGATCATAACAAAAGCAACACAGAAGCACATGACATAACTGACACAGGAACACCAGACAAAACCGTGACAAGATGCAAGAAGTGCACTGTTTAAAATATTATTTACAGGATATGCAAGAGTTATTTGACTTAGAAGAGAAACTGCTTATTTTATTTTAATATAAAAAAAATGAAAAAATGTATATTGTTTCCAAAAGTGCAGGTTATTTATTTTCACTTTTGATAAGAAAAGTTCATTTTAGGCAATGTGTGATTTAATTTTGGTGTTTTTTACTTTCAGTTATTTTAAAATCAAGTAATGCACCCTTCACTCGGAAATTTCTCACTTGTAACATGTGAACATATTTACTGTACCAAACCTGTCAGTGAACTATGAGGGCAAAAACATAAAATAAAGGTCACACTTTACAATAAGTTAGTTACACTTTACATTAGTTAATGTTAATGCATTTGCTAACATGAACAAACAATGAACAATACATTTACTACAGTATTTGTTGATGTTAGTTAATGCTAGTTAATGAAAATAGAGTTCTTCATTGTTAGTTCACTCATGGTGCATTAACTTATGTTAACAAGCATGAACTTGGGTGTTAATAACACATTAGTGAATGTTGAGTTATGATTAATAAGTGCTGTACAAGTGTTGTTCATGATTAGTTCATGTTGGTAAATGCATTAAATAATGTACCTTATTGTAAAGTGTTACCAAAATAAATAAATAAAATAATAGTCTATTAAAAGTAATCGAGTTAAAACGTTGAATTAATCAAGATTTTGATGTCACGCCAAATCGTCCAGCCCTAGGTTTAAACAATTAATATGCGCTTAATTTAAACAAATTAAATTTAGTAATGTTTTAATTTGTTTGTTTAAATTCAGCCTATTTTAATTGTTTGTAACCGCTTACCTTCATAAGAAATGGAGTAAATCCAATGCATCATATTTTTCAGTGTAGCCTACTGCTTGTAGGTATGAGGTTAGTCACTATGTAACACTGCGTGTGACTGGTTTGTGGTACAGATTGGGATGATTCCTCAAATCATGCGGCTTGTTCAGAGGAGGTGCGATATTACATTTCTAAGCAATTCAGAGTTGTGATTTTCACCTGCCGGACAATAAAATAGGCGGAAAAACTCCTGTGGACTTACTGGGTAGGTGCCTATGTAGTCATATCTAGAGCAGTGTTTCATTGAGAGAGTTTAGAGGCAGAAATACGATCACCTATCTAGCTTGCGACCCACTGATCTCTATAATGACTGCATGCTCAATGCGTTTTAAATCATCATCAGGTGGTTAAAGCACTGGAAGTTGTCAAAGGATCATATTGCTTTGCTAAACCCTACTGATGAAAGAAAAATCACTAGCTGGGTTTCCATCCTAACATGAATGGAATCATTCATAGTGGTCAGCATTAAGTGGCACAGTGCCTCACAGCAAGATTATAAGTGGACTGTTAGTTTGGGGTTAGGGTTGGGGTTAGGGTTAGTGTAAATTGACATGTACTTATGTTTCTTATAGTCAGTTAAATGTCTGTTGAATGTCAGTATCAACAGATATTACGTAGACAGTCTACTAATACTCAAATGGACCATCAAAATAAAGTGTTACCAAAAGCTGTGCGCTTGCACACCATGTTTGTGTCGTGCAAGTCACGCGGCCACATTGGAAATGGCAAACTTACACCCTAAAGCTACATTCCTTCCAAGGCGCACGCAAAGCAGCCACGTTTTAATAAAACTATAGCCTTTATACCGAAACTTCATACCAAACTTTATTTTTATCAATATTGACTATAGTGTTCGGTCAATAAATACAGATACCGATTTTATTGCCCAGACCTATGTTATCATAAGTAATTTTGTTAGATTAGCTCCAGATTTGGCTTGAAGACTGGCTAATCTAATGTATATGCACAAATATCATATTGCAAAGCTTCCTATTAATAATATTAAGTTTAAAAACATCAGTCATTTGATTTTCACAGCTTCCTGTAACGCGGGGAGTGACACTGACAACTGAAGTGTGGCTCCAAATGCAGGTTTATTAGCGAGGTCAGGTAAGCAATAGTCAACACGTGCAAACAGATGTATACAGACAAGAAAGTATACAAAAAGTTGCTAGGGTAGTATGAAAAGTTGCTAAATCTAGCAACAAAATTGCTAAGTTGGCAACACTGTCTTGACAAACCTCCAATAGTGTGTAGGCAATCAGTCATGATCAGTGTTGGGTAAGTTACTTTAAAAAAGTAATTAATTACTAATTACTAATTACTTAATCAATGTTGTATTTAAAATACTTATCTAATTACTGTGTCTGAAAAGTAACTTAATTACTCAATAAATAACTTAACTAAATACTTCTTGAAATCCCTATAAACCTTGAGTGGACAAATAATAAAAATTTAACTCTGTAAATAATAAATACTTAGATAAAACATATGAGTCAAACATGAAATAGTTTAGCCTTTTAGTTTTCTGAATCATCTTTATTATATTCTATAATAATTACATGCATAATAGTTTTTAGTATGCAATGTAACCTTCTTAAATATTATTCTACATATCTATCGATCAGGCAGGATCATGCAATCTTTACAAAAAAAGCATTATTTTTGCCGGTATTAGAATGAAAGCCGGTGCAGTATGATCGGAAGTGGACAAAAGGCTTAAGATTTATACGGCATGTTTTTGAACTGGATTGTGTCTCTCTTGTTTACCTGTGATCCGATCGAGCAAAAGGTGTCTTATTACTCTGTAAACAGAGCAGCATCAGTCATGTTTAATTCGCCGACTCCCTCTGTCACATCTGCGTAGTCATCCTAGCCTTTCTCATAGTAATCTTCATGAACCAGCCCATGTAAGGTGCTCGATAGCCTTGAAAAAGCCGCGCGCTACAGCACGCAGGCGCGCAATGAGGAAAAATAAATTGATTAATACTGTAGTGTTCTTGTCTGGGAATATTTTCATTTCGTAAAACAGCCACTCGCTTCAGCTGAGTCTGACATCTTCCGCTTTATGACTAGCAGCAAACTGGCGCGCGGCACTATCACATGCATCTGCACTATGATGATTTTAAAGCGGCAGTGTTTACTTTTACCTATAGAACATAAATTAATAAAATTGTGTAAGATTATTCAGCGAGTTTAATTATTTTACAATGTAACGCAGGTACATTATAAGTAACTGTAATTAAAATACCTAAAAATGAACAGTAATTAGTTACTTTACTTTTTCAGTGGAAAAGTAATTTAGTTACAGTAACGCGTTACTTAGTAACGCCTTACACCCAACACTGGTCATGATCAGGAACCGGGTGTGTGTGTGTTGCATGATTGGGTGTTGTAGTCCATAACATGGCGGATTTGTAGTCCGTTAGTGAACGAGAGTGTTTTTCAGCGATCTCTGGTGTTAGATCGCTGGTGATCGTGACAACTGTAATTAAAATATGAATTTGTAACATTTTAATCAGTACGAGGAATTAGGGTTTAAACAAATAACTATTTACATGATTTGTGCTGAGTGTTCAGGGGGACATCTGGAATAAAACTGCATTGCTATGCAAGGTTTAATCCAAGTCATATGTTTTATTCATAAGAATGAATGAGCATTTTAGAGAACATAAATATGGTGGTACAGCGTTTTACAACTTATGTCGTCATGAGCTGTTGATTTCACTATACAGACTAGTGCTGAAATCACATAACAACATGCTAAAACCCACCCAGCACACCGCAGCAAACAAATAATGTTAAAAACTGCACAGAATCTTTTAGCAGTCATATGTTAAAACCACTTAACACACATTAGCAACCAAATAACAGCATGTAAAAACGAACACACACACAACAAAGGATCATTTGGAATTAGAGAGAAACATTTAGCATCATTGCAGTTTTGCACAAAGCAAGAACCCCTCACATTTCCCTCGGAAAAAGGCAAATCTGGTTTACTTTAACTGTAAACATGTTGCACTTCGAAATATTTGAAGGTACTTTCCTGTTACTTTCCCGAATCATAAATCACAAAACGTTTCAGATCCCTCACTGTCATCCAGAAGGCAGCAAATCACCCCAGAGATGGCGACACAGTCAATTATAATCCAATATAAAGTAACATGACAGCAGAAAAGTGCTCTTCTTAACAGTTATAAACTCAGAGAAGACGGAGACGGCGGAAGTACGAAATAATTCAGAACTGTCACGTTTGGTTTGCTGCCTTTAAATATAGACAGACAGAAGAATAATAGAGAGCTGAAGATACACAAAGAGAAAAACTACAGCTATAAACAAAGACGCTCCCCTGTGTGTGGGGAAGGAAAATGCTATTCTTTTCATTATGTGTGTCCGGGGATTTATGAAGGAATATCGACAATATGGCCTAGTTTCTTGCATCTTATTGCTTAAAAAGGGATAGTTCACTCAAATATTACATTTCTCATCGTGTACTCATCCTTCACTTGTTCAAAACATCTTTCTTCTCCTAAATTCAAATGATGATGTTTTGAAAAATGCTGGTAGCACAATCGATACCATAGACAAGCTCTTAACGAATACACCTCACCTCAGTCCTGCCACTAGTTGGTAATAAGCCGAGGGGGAGTTCATCGAGATCTACCTGAGCTCAAACTCTCCTCTCGCCCTGCAAACGGGAGGGAGCCCAGGGCTCGAGGATCTTATGAGCTCAGGGCTCTCTCCAGGGACAGCATGCCAAACAAGCTTTATTATCAATCATCAGCTAAATGTGAACTCTTGAAACAGACGATGGGGTCTATTTAAATAAATTATGCGTAAACTCTAAAGCGCATAGTGTAAAAGCATTAAGGGCATGTCCGAATCCACTTTTGCTATTTATTTATTTATTTTTATAATTATTTTTTCAGGGGTTTTCACCTTTATTGATAGGACAGTGGAGATTGACAGACAGGAAAGTGTGGAGAGCAGAGATAGGGGAAGGATCGGCAAAGGACCTCGATCCGGGAATCAAACTCAGGTCGCCGCAAGCACCTCAGTGCTATGTGTCGACGCACTAACCACTAGGCTATTGGCGCCGACAACACTTTTGCTATTTTAAGAATAGAAAAAAACAGTCTGCTTCCCAGCGCACAGTCTAACAGGGTTGTGCTTATTCTCGTAATGAGTTCTGGATGTGTTTTGAGCATAACGTACATTAAACCAATCAGAGTCTCATCTCACATTCCCTTTAAAAGTCAGTTGCGTTGAGCCATGGCGCATTTGCTGTTTATATGGTGGAATTTGTGAGAGGAAAAACTGAACGCTTCACTATTGAGAAAAGAGTTAAGCAGATCATCTGCAGCGCAAAGATAAAGAACAAGCCTCCTTCATTCAGCCTCTTTACTTTACTTTTACTCTTTACTTTACTCCTTTACTTTCGTGAATAAGGGAACAGTGGAATCTCACTCCACTGAAGACATCCAACGCTATCTCACAGCAATTTGTAACTTTTGATTTAGTGGCTAATTCGTATGAATTTGTATGATCTAGTTCGTACAATTTAGTACGATTTGCTCATCACCCAATGACGGTTGGGTTTAGGGGTGGGGTTGGGTGCCACGCCTCCTTTTTTTAAATCGTACATTTTCGTAAGACTGAACTCTAAACTGGCAAAACGTAAAATGCTTACGTTTTCTCGTGAGATCAGGCTGAGACATCCATTAGCCTACATACTTAATTTAGTTTGTTAAGAGAAAAAATATGTTTCAAAACTATTTCTAAATTCAGTTCTAATTTTCAGCAAAGGAATAAATGAACAATATTCTTATGCTCCATATGGTGATGCAGACGTCTGCAAAACCAGACAGGAGGACAAATCTAAACTAGCTTTTATTAAAAGAAATATAAATATGCATACAATAAATTATACAAATACAAATGCAGATTGTCATGAATAAACTGAAAAAAAGCCCCCCGAGATGAAGAAGGCATGGAGGCAGTGGTTTTCATATTTATGAAAATAATATATTTTTTAACATTTTAATTTTAACCTTTACATTTTTTTCATCTGTAAAGATGTTTGTGTATTCCTGTTCATCCTGTGTGTATTAAGCAACGTGTAAACAATTGGGCCTGCATAGGCACATAACGCGCTCCGTGCTGGGCTTTTTACCAGATTTTCATAGGTCAATGGCGCAGTCTAACTCTAACCCTGCATAATGCATTACAAAAGTAATGTATTACAGTAACGTATTATTTTTTCCTGTAAGGCATTACTAATAAATATTCAGTAATATTTTACTCGGTACATGTTCAGTTACACTTGCGTTACAACTTTTCGCCTGCCAGACATTAACAAATAAATATGCCGCAAGCAGGGGCGCCGCTAGCAATTTTGGGCCCCATGAAAAAAATATGAGGATAGGCCCCCTACTACCAAGCTAGCTATCCAAACTCTGTCTGCAATGTAGTTATATTGACCTATGCATTTTATTATTGATTTTGTCCACTACTTATCAGTATTTAGTACGAGAACGGCCATGACTGCAGCTAGCAGATGATTTATTGTTCAAATTTAAATGTAGTACAAAAAAAGGAACAGTAATCAAATATTCACTGAAAATTGTACATTTCTAAACACACAAAACACCAGTGTGTCACTATTTAAATAACTGTACTGCAATAGTGTCTCATACAATGTGCAATACACTGGAACAGTGACAAAAATCAATAAGACACACAATTATATTACAATGAGACCTATAAATAAGCCGAGACCCATAAATGATGCTCAGTGCATCATCCTACCAGTGCAGGATTAAAGTGCACTTATTATTGTTAGAGTTTTCAGTGTGAACGCACTACTGACACCATTTATACTTCAAAACGGCATAGAATAGTGCATAAGTATGCGATTTGCGACGCAGCTGATGTTAACCTCGAGGACATCACTGCTCTGACAGTTTACCTGACGATCGCACTCAACAGAGCATCAACTCTATTCCCGCTACTGACGGACTGAACCATACAGTGAAAGGAGGGGGGTGCAATTTGACAGTGACAGACACGAGGGGCAGATATAAGCCCTATTTTTATTTTTTTATTTCTAATAAATTGTTTTACTTGTAATTTAGAAATACATTTATAAGTTATTTTACATTATAGTACTGTTAATTATTATAAAGCAGATCTCTGTGGGCCCCTAGAGTGCATGGGCCCTTAGAATCGTCCTAACTTTCCCCCCCTTAGCGGCGACCCTGGCCGCAAGTAAGTTCTATTTCCTGTTCGTGGTTAGTGAATACACGTGTGTGTTGTCATTAATCTCCCTCTGGCTATTGGAACTTTTTGCTTTGAATGCGGAATAATTTCAGCCTCTGAGTTTGAGATCCGAGGCTATTATATAATATAATTAGGGCTGTCAATTGATTAAAAAAATTAACTAATTAATCACACTTTTGGTTGTGATTAATCATGATTAATCACGAAAAGCCGTATTTATTACAGAAATAAAA
>CAIGQQ010033255.1:4032352-4082731 GCA_903798035.1 Danio albolineatus
TGTAGTGCTAATCAGCCGATTGGATGTCCTCCACGTGACCACAGCTGTTGGGAAAGGTAAACAGACAGATAAACACACTCACGCCAACACAGGTACAGCCACAAGCACACACAGACAAACAGAAACTTAAGCTGTGACAAAGCTATTATTTGTTGTTCCTAAAACTTGGATAGGCGACAAGACTTTTGTCAGGTTGTGTATATGTAAAAAAACATACAGGATAATTCTACCATTATCCACTATTATGTGTGCAGTTTAGTGAAACTTGGCATTCTTTCATCTGAGAAATATTGCCAAGCTACGAAGTATGCTATCCATCTCAGATGCAGAAAAGCTAGTTCATGCTTTTATGACTTCTAGGCTGGATTACTGTAATGCTCTGCTCGCTGGTTGCCCAGCCTCCTCTACTAACAAACTTCAGCTAGTACAACATGCAGCCGCCAGAGTTCTTACCAGGTCTAGAAAATATGATCATATCACTCCAATTTTATTCTCGTTACACTGGCTGCCTGTTAAGTTTCATATTGAGTTTAAAATATGACTTCTTACATATAAAGCATTAAATAATCTAGCTCCTGTTTATTTAACCAACCTTCTGTCTCACTACAATCCAATCTGCTCTTTAAGATTTCAAAACTCAGGGCTTCTGGTAGTACCCAGAATAGTAAAGTCAAGTAAAGGGGGTCGAGCCTTCTCATTTATGGCTCCTAAACTCTGGAATAGCCTTCCTGATAATGTCCGAGGCTCAGACATACTCTCACAGTTCAAAACTAGATTAAAGACTGATCTCTTTAGTAAAGCATACACTCAATACATTACTTAGCGCTATGATGCATGAATGTGCTCCACGCATCTCCTTTATATACACTATGAACAGCAGCTACGCTAATTATTCTCTTTATTCTCTATTTCCAACTGGCGATATCCATCCCGAGGCCCCCAGAGACTATGCAGCGCCACGGATGCGATCCAAGACCCGCGACGAGACGATTCCAAGGCTCCATAATCCTGGACCAGGCTGTATCCTGAGCAGCTGCTTGGCAGAGTAGCAAGCAAGAGACCCTCCAAGGACAGACGAGCCTCGAGTTCTCTAACCTCCGGCGCCTAGACTGCAGCTAGAGCTGCGCATCGATGGATTACTCTTCTGTGTTTGGACTCTAAGTAGTGAATATTAAACAACTCTAAACTGAACTGAACTCAAACATTAATAACTAAACTGACATTTTCAATTTACTTTAACCTTCTATGTGAAACTGCTTTGAAACAATCTACATTGTAAAAGCGCTATACTTTGAATTGAATTGAATTGAAAATTGAAACATTTTGTGCTTTTTTATTTAAAAGTTTATGTCAAAACAAGTATGAAGCCAAAGGTAGAGTGAAAATATGCAGTTTCATGTTGTTTATGACAAGGTTTTTGCATAAACCAAAGAGCTGTTACTATAAAGAACCTACAAAAAGAACCATCTTATTTTTGAGTGAATATATATAATTCATATTGAATTTAGCAGCGGAATGACACATTTTCACACCTCAGCTTACTCTTTCTTGGAATATTTCTCCTATCTCAGCTGATCAGACCAGTATCTCAGATGATTTATGTGCTGTTAGTAACCTGTCATTTAAACAGCATCTTATCATCTGCCATAAGTAACCAATCTCATACATCTTTACCCCTGCGTGCTGTTCCAGACCCTGATTTAAATGACAGCCAGTGGTAGATATTCTCACTGCCAGTCACTTTTTTTTGGCGCATCATTGTCGGTTTATTATTTCTTTGGACATCTTGGTTGCACAGTACATCCACAAAGCTGTTCAGGATGTTTATTTATCAAGTGACTGTTCCAGGATAGTAAATAAATGTGTTGGACATTTCACTAGCCAAATCTACAGTGAGCTGGCAGGCCGATTTCCCCTGTCTGCAGAAAAATAAATACTCAGAAAGAAAGTGATTTTACATATTAAATACAAGAAAGTAAAGTGTTGGTTTCAAAAGCCTCATGTGAAAATAAGATCAAAGTGGATTGTCAAAATGTTGGATTATTATTGCCTTTTTAGCATGAGAAGAGGACAGAAACTAGCCAGATAGTAATGTGTGAATTGTGGAGCGGGCTAAATAAATTAAAAAAAAACATCTGTATTATTTAGTAAGTGTACTTTTTGCTTTTATTCTTGCCATAATAAAAAATATATATTTGTTAAGGAACCCATGTTCTGTTGTCATTAATGTTTTAATACACTTTAATAGGTAAAACTGTCCAAGATATGAACAAAAGCATTAAAGTTTGATTAAAAAAAATCTTAATAATTATTAAAATAATTTATAAAAATAATAAAAATAGTATAATAAACATCAATAATGTTAATGTTATGACGCAGTTCCTGAAACTGTCTACTTCTTTGTTTATCTGTCTGACTTTACGGTCAGTTTCATTTGAGCGCCCCCTGTCGTTTTAAAGAATATCACAACGGCGAACGCAGCAAGTATAAAAGCCTCGTCTGTTTTGCGAGGTGCGAGGTGCGGCGCCAGGCGAAAGTATAAATCCAGCTTAAAAGTACTTCAAATATTTGTATATAGACATTTGACATCCAAATCGTTATCTATACGTTCGCTTTAAATATCTCACAAAAAAAACAACAACATCATTTTTCATCTTTATTTTGTTCTGTACTAGCGATGTTACATCAAAACTAAAGAAAATAAAGCTGTCTTAAAACTTATTTTGGTTAAAATACGAGAGAATATGGTTTGTAACTGTTTTGAATTGTTTTCCTTAAACATTAACGGAATAGTTAAGAAAGTGTTGCCGATATGAAACAAGATATTGTATATATATTTTTCCCTGCGGTGAAAATTTGACCCAAGAGTGTTAACACATAACACTGGCTGGTGTTCATATGATCCTTTGTGGTGTTAACATTTTACACTATAAAGGTTTCGTACACACCAGGACGCTTTTCGTTTGCGTTTATCGTCAGCGTTTTACGAGACGTTAAAATAGAGTATGCAAAATCACTCTTTGCCGTTAGATGCCGCTTAATGAAAACAGAAAAAATGAAACTCACCCTCGATTCCTAATTCTCCCGCAATTCCTCTCCACAACGTTTCCCTTTTGTCAACGTTTTTGTAGTCGATGTCTCGTTTATCATACAGCACTTTTCGTTCGGATACCAGTGCAATAAGCAGCTCCACGTTCATATCGCCTCCGGGCAACTTCTTCAACGTGCGCTCGCATTGACAGTTTTGCGCTTGAGCACCTCCAAGGGGTGTTTACTGTAACTTCAGCAGCTCCGTTCGCGTGAACAAAAGTGCCAATCTGATTGGTGGAGAAGGTTTTGATGCGGCATTTTTTTTTTTAAATGACGCTTTTCCGCCTGCCGTTTTGCGCACATTGGCGCCCTTTATTTAGTCACGAGGCGTTAAACGTCGTCCGAAAACGCGAACAAAAAACGTCTAGGTGTGCACGGGACTTAAGAGTTTGCTAATTAACACCCTGAGTGTTGATAATGTTAACCCTGTCAAGTGTTATTTTTGTTATTTTAACACTTTTACAGTGGTTCTCATACAAACTCTGAGGGAGTGTTCATTTTAACTCTAAGGTAGTTTAATCTACTATCTAAAATTTGCAGCACAGTCCTAGCTAACAGGGAACGTTCCCAGAACATCGACTAAGGTTCTTTAAAAGTTGTAGAAATGTTAGCACTGAACGTTACCAATGAAACGTTTTTAGAATATGTTTCATTGGTAACGTGTAACGTTGTTAAAAAAAATGTTGTTAGAACAAATTTTTGGAACGTTTTTAGGACGTTATTTGTACCTGATGAACATTCTCATAATATTGATGAAAAACGTTCTTATAACAGAGTTTTTGGAAGTTGTAAGTTTTTTGTGACCATAAAAAAACGTTCAAGCAACATTAAGCAAACTGGACTTTTCAACATTCTCGGAACGTTACATATAACGTTATGAGAACGTTCTCACAACCTAAATTTGTTAGCTGGGGTGAATCAATCAAGCTAAACTGTACAAATGAGATGATACAAATGAATACGAATTAGCCATTAAATTAAAAAGTTACGAATTGTCGTGCGTTAGCATTGACTGCCACTTGAAGCATGTGGTTTCTATAAAGAAATCTGACTACTTCAAAATATCACGTCCTTCACTATGCCTTATCAAAGCCTGTAATTACCGAGTTATGAAAGATAAAATTCAGATATTGCTGAAAGACATGGTACATTGACATGACCTTCTTTTCCAATAATAGCAATAGGCATAGTCAAAAAGAAATATGTGAATACAAAAAAAAAAACTCGTCACCAGGTTTCCAGCTTCATTACGCACACAAAAGCCACCTATACACTCAGGGAAAATCTCAGCCGTGACACAGTTGTGTTTATCAGTCCTGTGAAAAGTGGCCCCTCTCCAAAAGAAGGGGACGTCTTTGACAGCGGGGCTTCTGGGAAACGGTGCGCGCCTCTGTGTAATGAACGACTCGCACTTTGAATGCCTCGGTTTTGCATGTGAATGATCAACTGTCAGGTTGCAATTGGTAAAAAGGTTAGAGCTGCCCGTCCTTGTCAAAAAACCCAGAGGCAGCCGTCTGACAGAACGGAGAGTGGAGAACCACTGCTCTTTCCATGCAACGGTATCCGAACACACACGTGGAGGCCGTCTCCGACTCACGCCGCTCTTGTCATACAGCAAACCGTTATCTTGAGTGAATATGTGTTTCGTTATTGGTAACTAAAACGAAAGTGCGCCAAAGGACTATATGTCTTAGTATGACTATATTGGCATCTATATATGAATCTTCGACTTAATACAAAACTTTTTGCTCTATACCTTAAATATAGATTTATTAGACTAAATGTTGACTGTAAGGTAGGCTACACCTAATCCATGATAAGATATAACATGTTTAGCCACTGTAGAGACATTAGTTAGCCATTAGAGATACACATACATCAGATACAGCAGTAGATTCCAAAACAAGCATCTAAAGTGGAGTAACTTACATTTACGTCTATTCATTCACCAGACGCTTTTATCCAAAGCAACTTACACACCAAGAAAGAGTGTGTTATATCCACTCAGCTGCATGGAGCACACTCAGAATTGCACTATTTTCCAGAAACATGAAGTGTTTGTACAAAAAGTGAAGGATCGACTGTCAGGTTGCAATTGGTGAAAAGATTAGCGCTGCCTGTTCTTGTCAAAAAACCCAGAGGCAGCCGTCTGACAGAATGAGAGGAGAACCACTGCGCCTTTCCGCACCAATATCCGAATACACATGTGTGGCCCGTCTCTGATGTGTGCCGCTCTTGTCATACAGCAGACCGTTATCTTGAATGTACACGTGTTTCGATATTCACACACACACACACAAAAAAAAATTTGCTTGTTCAAACTACTTACATAAAATGAGCTGAAACAACACAATTAGTCGGATTTCATTGGGACAACTTAATTGTTTATGTTCAACTCACAAACATTTTCTTAAATTTGTAAAGTTAATCGATTTGTGTTGGGACAATAGGAATGAGCTAAACAAAAGTGCATTAAAAGACTACATGTCTTAGTATGACTATATTTGCATCTATATATGAAAACTTTTTGCTCTATAGCTTAAAACAGAGTTATTTGACTAAATATGGACTGTAAGATATACTCAGAGGTCACTATAGAGATATTTATTAGCCGCTATAAATACGTACATCAGATACAGCAGTTGATTCCAAAACAAGTGTCCAAGGCAGAATAACTTACATTTAACAGATGCTTTTATTCAAAGAAACTTACACACCAAGAACAAGTGTGTTATATCCACTCAACTGCATGGAGCACACTCAGAATTGCACAAATACTTTCCAGAAACATGAAGTGTTTATACAAAAACTGACTCAGGTTGCAATTGGTGAAAAGATTAGCGCTGCCAGTCCTTGTCAAAAAACCTAGAGGCAGCCGTCTGACAGAATAAGTGGAGAACCTCTACTCTTTTCCGCACCGATATCCGAATACACACGTTCAAGACCGTTATCTTGAATGTACATATGTTCCGATATTCACAAAAACAAAACAAAAAAAAGTTTTTGCTTGTTCAAACTACTGATATAAAATAAGCTGAAACAACACAATTAGTCAGATTTCATTGGGACAACTTAATTGTTTATGTTCAACTCACAAAAAAATTCTTAAATTTGTAAAGCAAACAATCGATTTGTGTTGGGACAATAGGAATGAGCTAAACAAAAGTGCATTAAAAGACTATATGTCTTAGTATGAATATATTTGCATCTATATATAAAAACGTTTTGCTCTATAGCTTAAAACATAGATTTATTTGACTAAATATGGACTGTAAGATGCACTCTAGAGGTCACTAAGGTCACTATAGAGATATTTATTAGCCGCTATACATTTTCAAAAAAATTTATTGTTGAGAAAACTTTTAAAAAACAAGGCAACTTGATGCAGTAAGAACTCTGAGTTGTCTCAACAACTGTTTTTTAGTTCTTCTCAGTAACAATATTTTGTTCAGCTAACATAATTTATTCATGCAATGTTGATTTTTGCATTTTACTACTAAAGATATTCTTGTCACATTAACTGAGGCAACGGTTACTGATATTGAGTCCACTCATGTGGTTCTGTTTAGTGGATGATGTTTTTCAAATGAGCAAAATAAGTAGGCCAATTAGTACTAGTTAGCATATCATCCTGTTCATTTTACCTAAATATAACACAAACTTACTAATTCATTGATTAATTTTCCTTTGGCTTATTCATCAGAGGTCACCACTGTGGAATGAACCGCCAACTTATTCAGCATATGTTTTACACAGCAGATGCCCTTCCAGCTGCTACCCAGTACTGGGAAACACCCATTCACACCCAGACACCTGTACCGCGTGTCTTTGGACTGTGAGGGAAACCTGAGCACCTGGAGGAAATGCTCGTGAGTGCTCAAACCAGTGACCATCTATCTGTGAGGCAACTGTGCTACCCATTGCACCACTGTGTCACCCCTCTTACAAGCGACAGATAAACAAGCTTAGTTTTCGATTGTGGCGTCACGCATGCACGAATTATTTAAATATCAACATTCCTGTTCAACACAAAATGTTTGTGCAGAAAACTCAGTTAAACATGTTGACATGACATTTTAGCGAATATTGTTGACATAACGTATATTTTTATGCAATCAATAATTATTCACAATTCTTAGTATATATGACAGAGAAAGTACAGTGTGCTGAACAAATGGTACGTATTTTTAAATACGTACATCAGATAAAGCAGTAGATTCCAAAACAAGTGTCCAAGGCAGAATAAATTACATTTAACAGATGCTTTTATCCAAACAAACTTCCACACCAAGAACAAGTGTGTCAAATCCACTCAACTGCATGGAGCACACTCAGAATTGCACAAATACTTTCCAGAAACATGAAGTGTTTATACAAAAATTACCTCAGGTTGCAATTGGTGAAAAGGTAAGAGCTGCCCGTCCTTGTCAAAAAACCTTGAGGCAGCCGTCTGACAGAATAAGTGGAGAACCTCTACTCTTTTCTGCACCGATATCAGAATACACACGTTCAAGACTGTTATCTTGAATGTACATATGTTTCTATATTTACAAAAAAAAAAAGTTGCTTGTTCAAACTACTTATATAAAATAAGCTAAAACAACACAATTAGTCAGATTTCATTGGGACAACAAAAAATTTCTTAAATTTGTAAAGTTAATCGATTTGTGTTGGGACAATAGGAATGAGCTAAACAAAAGAGCATTAAAAGACTACATGTCTTAGTATGACTATATTTGCATCTATATATGAAAACTTTTTGTTCTATAGCTTAAAACATAGATTTATTCGACTAAATATAGACTGTAAGATATACTCTAGAGGTCACTAAGGTCACTATAGAGATATTTATTAGCCGCTATAAATACGTACATCAGAGACAGCAGTAGATTCCAAAACAAGTGTCCAAGGCAGAACAACTAATATTTAACAGATGCTTTTATCTAAATCAACTTCCACACCAAGAAAGAGTGTGTTATATCCACTCAGCTGCATGGAGCACACTCAGAATTGCACTATTTTCCAGAAACATGAAGTGTTTACACAAAAAGTGAAGGATCAACTGTCAGGTTGCAATTGGTGAAAAGATTAGCGCTGCCTGTTCTTGTCAAAAAACCCAGAGGCAGCCGTCTGACAGAATGAGAGGAGAACCACTGCTCCTTTCCTGCACTGATATCCGAATACACATGTGGGGCCCGTGCCCGACCTGCGCCGCTCTTGTCATACGGCAGACCCCTATCTTCCGGCATTCGCCGCAGCTCTCTGTAAAGCCATTGTCTCTCAAAACCTCTGACATATCAGTGAATTACCGCTAACTCTTCTAAATATGCCTGAGCTCATGACTTATGCATGCCAAACCGGAGCCTCTAATGCTCATAAATCTGAATGTTGTCAGGCAGGAGACGCTCCGTGCATTCGATATGCTCGCGGCGGCTGGCGGCGAGGCTAATTTGTTTGCTGCTAAAGGTCTGCGGATGGATTCTGAAAGTTCATTCGCACGCTGGCCGTCCCAAAGTTTGCTTTTGAAAGTGAATATCTTGTCTGCGTGAGGCGACACAGCTGGAATATGAAGCTACGAACGTCTTAATAGAGAATGCTTTTTTAAAGAAACGCCATTTAACATGCAAAGCGTCAAACTCATAGACCATCAGTGGGAGGAAAAGTCAGACATAGCCTTCAGCCCCTGCTAATCAGAGAGAGATGAAGACAGGAACAGAAAAGAGAGAGAAAGAGAGAGAGAGAGAAATCTGTCTTTGTCACATTCATTTCAAAGCCAACCTCATGTCTTCCTGCGTCCTGATGGATTGATAGCATGTATATGTGTGTGAATGTGTGTGTGCGGATGCTTCGAACAACAAGGACAATAAATGATTACAGTTTCTCTTCTCATTCATTAGACGTGAGCGGGGATCGTTTGCGAAACCATTCTTAAGCATCATTTGCATAAGATAATTTCCGTGCAGTTGGATGTACTTGTGCTCGAGCTCCATAAACGAGGCCCTTGGTTTGTTTGAGAGGTCTCCGAGTGGTTCTTATGAATTTCGGAGTTAATGTGAAGCAAATGAATCACCTTGAGATGCAGTGTTCATTTGAAACAAATAAACCAGGAATTCTGATACATTCTTTTTTCAATGATTGCAGGTGGAAGGCGCTAATTACTGGTGCAAATGGGGTCTGAAAAATTTGATAATGCAGTCAAAAACGCATTTCAGCTAGTAGAAAATGCAGCCGCCAGAGTTTATCTACTGTTTATCTAACCAACCTTCTGTCTTGCTACAATCCAACCCGCTCTTTAAGATCTCAAAACTCAGGGCTTCTGGTAGTACCCAGAATAGAAAAGTCAAGTAAAGGAGGTCGAGCCTTCTCATTTATGGCTCCTAAACTCTGGAATAGCCTTCCTGATAATGTCCGAGGCTCAGACACACTCTCACAGTTCAAAACTAGATTAAAGATCTATCTTTTTAGTAAAGCATACACTCAATACATCACATAGCGGTATGATGCATGAATGTGCTCCACGTGTCTCGTTTATATACACTATGGACAGCAGCTACGCTAATTATTCTCTTTGTTCTCTATTTCCACCTGGGGATACTCATCCCGAGGCCCCCTGAGACTATCCAGCGCTACGGATGCGATCCAAGACCCACGACGAGATGATCCCAAGGTTCCATAATCCTGGACCAGGCTGTATCCTGAGCAGCTGCTTGGTGCTTGGCGGAGTAGCAAGCAAGAGACTGATTCCTGTGACCCTCCAAGGACAGACGAGCCTCGAGATGTCCAGCCTCCAGCGCCTAGACTGCAGCTAGAGCTGCACACCGATGGATTACTCTTCAGTGTTTGGACTCTCAGAAGTGAATATTAAACAACACTGAACTGAACTAAACTGAACTCCAACACTGAAACTGGACTGACACTTTCAATTTACTATAACCTTCTATGTGAAACTGCGCTGACACAATCTACATTGTAAAAGCGCTATACAAATAAAGGTGAATTGAATTGAATTGAATTTCAGGTGATTAGATGCACACGAAAACATCAAAGACTCTTAAAATACTCCTTTAAGGATATTTCAAATGTTCCTTGTTTCGTTTCGGAGGTTAAAATATTGGTTTACATGCATCTAAGGCAGGGGTGACCAACCCTGCTCCTGGAGATCGACCGTTCTGCAGATTTCAGTTGCAACCCATATCAAACACACCTGCCAGTAATTATCTAGTGCTGTTCAGGTCCTAATTAATTGGTTCAGGTGTGTTTGATCAGGGTAGGAGCTGAACTCAGAAGGAAGGTCGATCTCCAGGAGCAGGGTTGAGCACCACTGATCTAAGGTGAAGAAAACACTCAAATTTTCTCATAATATACATTTTAAAATCACTTAATTTATCAAAAACTATAAACACTTGAAATGTTTTATAACTCTTTGAAAGTCCCCTTTTAGACTTTCAGCCTAATTGTGGCATTTTGGTGACTGTCGCTTTAAATTCAAATGAGACTGTGCTCTTTTCAAAAAAGGGCGGAGCTAGAAATGCCTACATTTCAGCATAGTGGCAGATTCAAAAACAAGACTAGTGTCGTATGCTAATGAGGGAGATGGCCACTAATGGGCGGGGCTTCTCCCTCTGATGACACGTACAATGGGAGAGGGTCAATCAAAGTGTTTCTGCAGACTGTTTTTATCAAGTGTGATTATAAAAAACAGAATTAATTATTATTTACCATTAGAAGCTGGTTATAATCACAGGCTGTTGCCACACAACTGTGTTTAAACCTTTTATAAAAGTGATTTTTGCATAATAGATCCCCTTTACATAGATGAACTATATGCATAATCATAACAAAAAAAGTTAAGTGAACTTTTTAGGTTGCAAAAGAATTACTTACTTTTTAAAGAGCGCCTACTATGGAAAAATGACCTTCCATGCAGTGCGTCACACCGCTCTAAGTGAAGTGAAATATCCAGCTAAAAGGCTTCTATCTGAAAGTGTGTCGTGTTTAAAACTATTGATTCGTCAATAAAAGAGTCGACTCATAGTGGTTTGAATGAATTGCTGCGATAACGAGTCTTTAGCCGTGTCAGCATGACGTCGTCATGGAGCTCAAGGCCCGACCATTTGTTGTGAGCGCAGACCCGGGAAAATTGAACCCACCCACAAACACTGCAGAAAGTAAGAGAGGATGACAAACACTGTAGCAGATCCCGGCTGAATCATGTCGCGAAGACTGAAGTGTGAGGGAAAGTCAGTGTTATTTTCTCTACCCAAATATGAAGCTTTGAAGAGTCAGTGGTTGAAGTGTATTTTTGCAAATATCCCTCAGCATTATAGCCTCAGCTTTGTGCTGTGTTCCCGTCATTTTTCTGACGAGTGCTTCAGCAATCTACATGCTTACAATGTGGGATTCGTCGGCCGTTTGTTAAAGGAAGGATCAGAAAAGACTATTGATGTGAGGGACTTTGTCTGAGCTTGACAGGAACTTTACAGTACACAGTTCATGGACCAGTTTCTTCCTCCATTTCACAAGTGTGAGTCAGTGTGATTAAAATGGCTGCCTCCTTGTTTTCTCTAGCTTGCAAATTATGTATTTAATTGTGTTTTGTTACTTGTAACCGCTCAAAGCGGCTTGTACTGTGTCTCGTTAACTCTTTATATTCACATATTATGTCTAAAACTGTGACGCATGATGCCTTGTTTATGGCTTTAAACGCATTTGCGAGCTCGCGATCCACTGACGTTTGTCATTGCTATGGCCACCGTCAGCTGTTCCTACACACGTGCGGCGGTCAAGTTTTAGAATAGTTCAGCTTTTGCCACTGTGTGGATTAATACTGAATGTGTGTCGTGGTTAGGAATAGAGCAACATACTGGTGCTAAAATGCTCTGCTTTAATGCGCTCCTGCATTGGGCTCACACATACACTCTGCACTCTGACTACTTCAGCAATGTTGATAAGCCATGGTTGGGCATTTCTCTCTGTCTCACGCTGAACGCAGTCAACCAATCGCAACAGACTGGGTCATCGGACCAATTAAACAAATTAATTCCTGAACGATTCATATGGGAGTCGTTGGGTTAATTAGGTAAAAATAAATGCGGTATATTAAAAGACAATTAAAGTGTTTTTTGACCTTGCATGCATATCAAACCAAAATATGACCTTCTTGAATGCATAATAGGGGCTCTTTAAAGTAAAACCAACTGGTCACTTTTTTTAAGTAATTGCTTTTTTACAGTGTGTATGGGCAAGTGCGCGTATAGGCTTTTTTTCTAATATGGCAAAATTGTCTACATACTGAATTCAGTATTCTATATTTCGAGTAATGTAAATAATTTCGCCACTCAATTATTTTCCATTATTTTAAAATGAATAAGCACCATGTGTACATGACAAAAATTCACTTTATACCAGTTGCACTTCAATTCTACTTAAAATTAGTAACTAATTTTTTTAACAAATTTCATATCTCTAAAAAAGAAAAGTGCACTGGACACTTATTAATAACATTCAATAACGTTAATTCATTCATTCATTTTCTTTTCGGCTTAGTCCCTTTATTAATCTGGGGTCGCCACAGCGGAATGAACCGCCAACTGATCCAGCATTTGTTTTACGCAGCGGATGCCCTTCCAGCTGCAACCCATCTCAGGGAAACATCCATACACACTCATTCACACTCATACACTACGGACATTTTAGCTTACCCAATTCACCTGTACCACATGTCTTTGGACTTGTTGAGGAAACCGGAGCACCCGGAGGAAACCCACGCAACCACGGGGAGAACATGCAAACTCCACACAGAAATGCCAACTGACCCAGCTGAGGCTCGAACCAGCGACGTTCTTGCTGTGATGCAAACGTGCTACCCACTACGCCACTGTGGCGCCCTTTTCTTGTTAATATTCTTCTTAAATAATAACCATTTAGAGAATTGTGAACATCCCACTGTGTAGTTCAATTATATACAGTAAATATTAGCTTTAAATCTGGTGATTCTTTCCACTGTAGCATCCACTGATGAAGAGGGAAATAAACTGAAGGAAAGTGAGTGAGTAAATAGCTCCAAATCTCAGTGGATATTTTTAACAAACACTTATTAGGTCAAAGGTTCAGCTGATAAATATGGCTGTGAATCCCTGATGTGGGATACACAAATATGCATTTCTCAATATTTGCCATGCTTTCACTCCAGTTTCGGTCTCAGACTCTGCATTTTATTTGCTTAAAAACGTAATGTTTATGACAAACTCTACACATCTAACTGGGTCATGTTCCTGTGACACCACTCCCGCATCTTGATGAAACCGCAGTTGTAGAATTATTCATGACCTCAAGTGGCGCCTGTTTCTGAACTTACTTCAAATTCAAACTCTGGATAAGCTGAAATGCAAAATTAGATAACCACTTTTACACTGAACACAGACACGGATGACACTTTGTTATGCAAACATTAAAGCTTTTGAAAATAATATTTCTCAATTGTAATTTGCAGTTAATTTACTCAAACTCACCATCCAAAATGTAGGTGACATTATAATTATATCTTCAGTGGAGTATTGTCTCGACTGCTCTCTCACAAAGGCACAGGTTCACAAGAATTATCAAAACACATATTTATTTACATAAGACTCACTGGGAACACTGGAATACCAACATACAGGAATCTTGGAGTGAAGACAACAAGAATGATGCTTAACATCAGACGCTGGACTGAACAAAACACAGGACATCATTGAACTAATTACACACAGGGGTGAGACACAGGTGAAACACAGGGGTGAGACACAGGTGGGAAAACTAAACAAAGGGAGCACATGATATGGGGAAGTCACATGACAAACACTGAGCACATGGAGCAACAACACAGAAACCCTGACAAGGTATACAAAGTCTATACCCAGGTAAAAGTACAAGTACTTTGTGCAGGATGGCCTACACAGAGGGTAAACAAGTATCTCTAAGTAGCTTTAGATTAATGATTTAAACACAGTCTAAAAAAAGCTGGGTTGTGTTAACCCAAGGCTAGGTGAAAAATTAAAGAGCCCATATTATGGGTTTTTGAAAATGAGCTTGCATGTAGTGTGTACCACAGCTCTAAGTGAAGTGAAATGTCCAGCTGAGGCTTAAATCTGAAAGTGCACAGTGTTTAAAACTATTGATTCATCTATAAAAGAGTCGACTCATCGTTCTTCAAATGAATCGTTGTTATAACGAGTCTTTAGCCGTTTCGGGATGACGTGAACACGAAACATAAGCCCCGCCCACTAGCTGCGCACGCAGACCGCGGGAAAGTGGAAAATCCCGGCCCCGCCCACAGACAGGAAGAGAAAGTGGAAGATGACAAGCACTATCGCATTCAGGTTAAATCATGTTACATCGTGGACGCAGTGCTCTGAAGTGTGAGGGGAAATTTGTGCTCTTCTCCCTTCCTAAAGATAAAGCTGTGAGAGTCAGTGCGTGAGGCATTTTTGCAAAAATAAACCTCAGCATTAGCCCAGCTTTGTGCTGTGTTCCCTCTGAGGAGTGCTTCTAAAATCTACACTATTACAACGGGGGATTTGCCGCCGGCCGTCGTTAACGGAAGGAGCATGGGGAGCACCGGGACGTTTCCCAGTGGCCTGACGGCTGATCTGCCCTGCCACAGTGAATTTGGCCTGCACCCTCTATCGAACCTCTCCTTCTTTCCCCATTTCAACGTAAGTGTGATTAAAACTGTTGCCTCGCTGTTTTCTTTAGCTTGCAAATTATGTATTTAATTGTGTTTTGAAAACGCGACGCGTGTCGCTTTGTTTATGGATTAAAATGCGTTTGTGAGCTCGTATCCCTTTGTTGTTTGTCGTTGCTATGGCCACCATGGGCTGTTCCTACTCACGCGCGGCGGTCATGTGTCATAATGGGTCAGCTTTTGCTGCTGTGTGCATTAATACTGAATGTCTGTCGCTGTTTTTTTAGTTATGGTTAACAATAGAGTAATATGCTGGGAGATTGGGGAGGTTGAGTTCGGGGGTGAGCTGTCTTAACTCCTGTGAAGCGTGTTTCGGGCGCTGCGATCGGACCAATGTTGGCGACCCGGGGGTTTCACAGACCGTACCAAAACGCTGAGGACCGGGGGGTGGTTTTCCGGGAGAAATAACAAATCGGAAGGGTGTCGTTACATGGGTCTGAAATACAGGCTACTCCTGGGGAAAACGGGAGTGTTGGCAGGTATGCTCACGTATTCACTATGCCGTGATGGGCATTCTCTCGCGCTGAGCGCTGTAGACCAATCGCAACAGACTGGGTCATCGACTCATCTGTCCAATCAGCGCAGTTTAGCATCGCGCTAAGGAGTTGTTTGGGAACAAATGAATCGCTGAACGATTCATATGGGAGTCGCTGGGATAATGAGGTAAAAATAAATGCAGATTATAAGACAATGAATGTGTTTTTTGACCTTGCATGCATATCAGCCTGTTGATGAAGACCCCCAAAACCAAAATATGACCTTTTTTAATGTACAATATGGGCTCTTTAAGAAACCCAACAGTTGGGTTGAAAAAATGTACACTACCTGACAAAAGTTTTGTCTTCGATCTCAGTTGTGAGAGCAACAAATATTAACTTGACTTCTAGATGATCATTCGGAAAAGTGGCAGAAGGTTGATTTTTCTGATGAATCATCTGTTGAAATGCACCCCAATCACCACAAAACTGCAGAAGACCTACTGGAACCAGCATGGACCCAAGATTCTCACAGAAATCAGTCAAGTTTGGTAAAGGAAAAAAGTCATGGTTTGGGGTTACATTCAGTATGGGGGCTGTGAGAGATCTGCAGAGTGGATGGCAACATCAACAGCCTGAGGTATTGAGACATTTGTGCTGCCCATTACATCACAAACCACAGGAGAGGGCGAATTCTCCAGCAGGATAGCGCTCCTTCTCATACTTCAGTCTCCGCATCAAAGTTCCTGAAAGCAAAAAAAGGTCAAGTTGCTGCAGGATTGGCCAGCCAAGTCACCAGAAATGAACATTATTGAGCATGTCTGGGGTAAGATGGAGGAGGAGGCATTGAAGATGAATTCAAAGACTCTTGATGAACTCCTGCAAGAACGCTTTCTTTGCCATTCCAGATGACTTTATTAATCAGTTATTTGAGTCATTGCAGAGATGTGTGGATGCAGTCCTTCAAGCTGATGGGAGTCATACACAATATTCATTCTTTCTCCACTGCAGCATGACTTTATAATCTATACTGTACATTATTTCTGTTAAGTGACAAGACTTTTGTCTAAGCAAAGTCAAACCTTACTGTCCTAAATAAATATTTAAAATCAAGGCATGATCATACTTTATTTAGCTAAAATAAGCGGGCAGCTTCTCTCCCTTTTTCCACGCTGAGGTGTAAATTTTTTCTGATTGACTGATTGGTGCGATTATACATTAACAATGGTATGAACCGTTTCAGGGGTGGTCAAATGTATATTTATATGATCTATTATTTCAAGAGTTCGCTCTTGCTGATGATTGATTATAAAGCGTGTTTGGCATGCTGTCCCGGGAGAGAGCCCTGAGCTCGTGGGATCCTCGAGCCCGGGGCTCCCTCCGATTGCAGGGTGAGAGGGGAGTCCGAGTTCAGGTAGGTCTCGAGAACTCCCCCGCTTGGAAAATGTAGATTATGAATGGCTCTGGAGAGTGTATGCTGAACTCTATGCTTATCTTTGATGTTGATTTAGTTTGTGTTACATGTTTTTGGTTGGTGGAAGGAAACCGGAGTGCCCAGGGAAAACCCACACCAGCACAGGGAGAAGATGCAAACTCCACACAGAAATGCCGACTTGGCCAGGTAGGATCTGAGCTAGTGACATTCTTGCTGTAGGGCAATGGTGCTAACCGTTGTACCTCCATGCTGCCCTGATAAGGAAAGGGGAGGATAGGGGTGGAAGGGGGGATTCTTCAAGATGAAAATGGCTAAGGTAAGATACTCTGGTTATTTATAGTGATTTAGGAATCGTCTGATTGGTCAATCATGCATTAGCTAATGAGGACCAGCTGCTATCAATCGTAAGCGCGTGCTCCTCTCGAAATTAGTTTATAAATAAACTTCACTTTAATTGATGACATTATTATTTAAAATACAGATCGGAGTGAACTATTTTTCAGTTTTAAAGGGCACCTATTAAAAAAAATAATAATTTAAGCTGTTTGGACAGACATATGTATAGGTACTGTATAGTGTATAGACGGTCATTTTGCGCTGATATAAACACACCCAGTCCTTTTTTTTTTTCAATTTAACATAAAAACGGTGGACCAATTGGAGCGGTTTTGAGATCGACCGCAACTTGACGTAGGAGTGCGTTCCCCCCGCCCACCAAATTTATTGACAGCTGCGTATTAACATGTCTCCATAGTAACGCGTATAATCATATCAGCAAGACAGGACGTGCGCAAAGCAACCGTGAATAAAAGGTCTGTTCAGTTGGCGAAGGTCATCAATCATCATCAGATGTGATCAAGAGTGAGTTTCACAAGTTTAACACGTGTTTAAAACAGTGCATGTTTGTAATGAACTACAGCGATTCACTTCAGCTTTACTTCATTACCACAACCGTGTGTCAGCAAAAAAGACGCTTCAATCTCGGTTTGTGGACATTAAATCAGGTTTATTTTGTACATTAACATAACAGATATCCATAGAGCAGTGGAGATTAACCTGTATCCTATCACATTTGCTTGGAAAACCAGAGCAAAGCTCAATGCGCGCGCTGCCTGTCTGTCTGTATGTGTGTGTGTGTGTGTGTGTGTGTGTGTGCGTGCGTGCGTGAACAAACTTTGTAACTACATTGTGTGTGACTCATCGTTGCAAATGCTCAACAAACACATCAAACAGTCATTGGTAACGTTCTTACTGTTGTATTTTTTCACAAACGTAGCGAGATCTGCTTCCTTTACATCTGTTCCTGTTGCGTCTGCCTGTCTGACGCAGCCGAGGGCGGAGATTGAGGCACGCTGACGGGCACGTGGGAACGGTGGGCGGTGAGGACTATCCTTAAAGGCCCAGTACCAAAAACAGTGAAAAGCTGTTTAGAGCTACAATATTAAGACTTGAGACAGCTATAATTAATAATCTGATGGGTATTTTGAGCTGAAACTTTAAAGACAAATTCTGCTGACACAAAAGACTTATATTAAATATAACAAAAAGGGGTCAAATATTAAAGGGCTAACCTTCCTACATCTTGTTTTGATGTCATTTAGGAGGGATAAAGGGTTAATTAGGGGGGTTAATCCTCCTAAACCAGCTTGTAATGCTCACTCTGTTATTGGACGACAAGAAAAGCAACCCCTGACGGATTCTCGGATAGACTGTAAAAAATTCTCACCCCTTCGGTCTGGGCCACCGGCTGAGCCGCTCTCTCACACATCCCGCACCGGCGAGGAGCAGCTTTGACAGGTAATCAACTGTAATTTCATGCACCACATTATTGCAGCCTGGATGTAACAACTGTGGCCACTTCCAGCGGAGCCCGAGCGCACGGCGAGCCGAGGATTAGCGCAGTGCCAATGGAGAAAACGAGAGAGGGAGAGATTGTGGAAAGGCGAACAAAGGGATGTGAATTAGGAGAAAGAAACATGAGGTGAAATGGAAGAGGAGAAGCTCCGGAGATGCTGTCAGACTAATCTCAGCCTCAGATGGCACGTCCAGCATCCATTCAGACCCCCTGACACGCGCCAAAAAATGGCAGGAGCTGACTAAAATTACCTGCTCCAATCAGGCCAGAAATATCCGAGTGACTGGACTTTGTTGAAAGAGGGAACCTGCGCCTGCTCGAAAATTGCATTGTGAATATTATAGACCCAACTGAGCGTGGAAAGAAAGTGTCGGAGCTGCCAGCTGGACATTAACTTTGAAAAAGAGGGCATACTTAATGGCTCGGTCCGGATCTGTTTATCCGCATCCAGCAGCAAGATTATGATGCTCAGCTTGTTAGAATGCAGGGGGAATAAATATGCATACTGTGGTCACGAATTAACAAACACATCAGGACATTTTTAACCAATCCGCTTCCTCGTTTTAAGAACGCAATGTAATAATGTGTTCTCTTGTTTAGATGTGTGCTTACATGATAATTTGTTCCCTGCATTTTGGGCAAGTTCATTCAGTCATTCATTTTCTTTTCAGCTTAGTCCCTTTATTAATCTGTGGTCACCACAGAGGAATGAACTGCCAACTTATCCAGCATGTGTTTTAAACAGCGGATACCCTTCTAGCTGCAACCTATTAGCTTACCCAATTCAATTCACCTGGGGGAAACCCACACTAACATGGGGAGAACATGCAAACTCCACATGGAAATGCCAACTGACCCAGCTGAGGCTCAAACCAGTGATCTTCTTGCTGTGACCCGATCATTCTAACCACTGCACCACCATAACGTACCATAACGTATTTTACTTCACCTAGAGCTGTGTCACACTTCATGGAAGGTTATTTTCAAAAAAACATAATTGGGGCTCTTAAATACTCGGGGGCGACATTGAGGCAGCTCCATACTCCTAACAAATAACTAATAAACATCTCATAAAGTTGAATAAACACAAGAATCACATAAAGTTTATTCATTTGGGTTACTAAATGATGACACTTGATGAACCATCCCTTCCAGCAAGACTTGTATACAGTATAAGAAACTAGAGAGTAAACTGAACGCAACAGGCAGATGTTGCGAATGCCGGACTCCAGCAGGCGGTGACCTCTGAGTTCAGGCCCAGCAGGTGTGTTTCTGATTGGACGAGAGCGAGGGCAGGCTTCATTTAGACTTCACCTCTGACACACACACACTCACCGCTGTCAGTCAAAACACTCCAGAGTGCACAAACACAGCAACAGCACTGATTCTTACCAGAACCTTCCACTCTCGTAACATATTTATATGGCTGGTGAATGTAACCTGTGTATAAAAAAAAAAGTGTCAGCTCTTGAGGAACAGGTAGCTCGGAATGCACAATTCTGATTGGTCAATTATGCATTATATTTTCTTGTACAGGGTTGCTATTTCTGGCAGCGGAGATCCTATAAATAAAGCAGAGTACTCAAAAAAATAAAGTAAAATCCAGAATGCACTTCAGAAATTGTTCGTACTATTTATTTTAAATACGCTGAAACAACTCAATTATTGAGATTTTTGGGAGGACAACTTAAACTTAATTTTTGGGAGGACAACTTGTTCAATGCACTTAAATTTGTCAGATAACCTAATCGATTTGTGTTAGGACAACATGAATTGTGTGGAAAACTGCATTTTTTACAGCAACATAGGCTTACTCTGAAAACACATCCCTATATACATTTCTGGAGATCACGAATTATGTACGTATGGCTGCATTTCGTCTCTAAAACGAACCCTTCTGGGCAGGTTTTTTCGCTTACCAGCTGACCGTTTACCTCCATATGGATGGCTTTTCCGCTATTATCAGTTTGTCCAGTAGCTCAACTTAAACATTGGAGGACTTGAGATGAGGAGTGGACTAGACTGCGACAACGGGGTTTGAGTCTGGTGAAGAACAGTTCTAGAAAGCAGGTAAAACAAAAACAAAAGCTAAAAAATAAAATAAACGAGTAAATAACAGGGTGAGGATCATACCTGTCAACCCTCCCGCTTTTTCTTGGATTCCCCCGTATTTTACAGTTTTATCCCACTACCATTCCGTAAAGGTATTTTCCTGTATTTCTCCCGTATTTTCAGTCTTTCTCTGAAGGGTGGCAAGGAACTTAATTAAAGAGCCGATCCACCTTATACGCAACCCATACCGCCGAACCACCAGGGGTCGCCCCTTGCTCTTAAATGTGAGTCAGTTCTGAGCTTTCGGTTTATTTAGGCATGAAACACTTTGAAATAAATATTAAAAACGCCGGCATTCCCTTTCCTTTTCATTACAGGTGCCGTCGCCCCTTATGCAATCCTCAAAACAAGTCATATAGCGATGCGTGATTCAGCTGACGCGCTCCATAGTGATAAACAGGCGCTGTTTCCCAAACGGATTCTGTACACGCGATTTTAAGTGGTGCGAAAGTCTGAGTTTGGGTGCGTGTTTCAACAGAGATATACACATAATTAATAATAATAACATCTAAAGATGTCAATCTTGGAGGTTTTTGTTTTCCAAACACAACTATTTTGGCCTAAATGAGCATAAAAAGTTAGGAAAGCAATCGAATGCTTTCATTACAACATTATTATAATGTATTTTAAAGTGACACCTCTGTTATTTAATGTAATCAAACCAAAAATCATAATAAATGAGATTCATTCGCTGTTCTTTAATCAGAATGTGTAAGTTATACAGTGAAGAAAAGGTTAATGATATTTGATAATTCTATTTATTTTTTAATGCTAATTATCTAAACTTTATTTATTTATTTATTTATTTTTTGGGGGGGGGGGGGGGGGTTTGCCTTTTTTTCACATCCCAACGTTGACAGGTATGGTAAGAATGTGATAAAATCTCAAAACGTAGTAGAAATCAGGCGGCTGTTTTTTCTGGATTGCTTTTTAAAACACTGTAGGTTGGGTTTAGGGAAGTGGGTGGGCGTGTCAATCTGTGCTTTTTGAACACTATTGGTTGGGTTTAGGGAAAGAGAAGGGTGGGTCAGTTGATCAATCAGTCAGTCATTCAATCGGTAGACAGTCTGTCAACAGCGGCCCCTTGTGGATTTACGTTTGAACAGCAGGCGCGAATGGTACTCGCAAGAGAAATTTGAGATCTGAAAAAGCATACACAGCAGCATCTGGTGGATTCAAGAAAACGAAAACTGAAGAAGAAAAAAAAAAACATAGCTCCTGTGACCTATTTTGCTCTCTCCAGAAATGTATATAGGGGTACATAATCAGAATGAGCCTGGGTTGTTTTACAGTGTATACAAAGCTAAAAATCATATAAAATTAAACTAAAAGTCATTCAAATAATACACAGAATTGTATTGCAGATAAAATTAACTATAAAATAAAGGTAACACTTTATTTCGATGGTCCATTTGAGTATTAGTACACTGTTTGCTTAATATCTGTTGATACTTACATTCAACAAACATTTAACTGACTATGAGAAACTTTGCAAGTACGCCAACTTACACTAACCCCAACCTAACAGTCTACGTATAATCTAATGAGAATTAGTTGACATGTAGATGTAATGTAACAAACAGACCATCAAAATAAAGTGTGGCCAAATTAAAAATTGTTTAATCTTAATTGCATATTCTAGTTTCTAATTTCACTGATGCCTTGTCAACTCATTGTTAACAGCTTCTGCAGGGCAACAGTGTGACAAATCACCAGCAGCAGTTACAACAGTGGTGACCAGGGCAATGAGTTTAACAAAGCTTCTGTGTGACAACCAACGCCAACAGCACAGCATTCCCAACAGCGCATGAAGAGGCTCTAGATCTAGGATGTAGCTTTTTAGTGATATTGAAGACACTGATCAGCTTGTTCGGATGTGTTTGATTAGTGTTGGAGCGAAACTCTGCAGGACAGTGGCCACCCGGAACTGAAGTTGCCTATCCCAGATAGTCGTTCATTCATTTTCCTTCAGCTCAGTCCCTTATTTATCAGGGGTCCCCACAGCGGAATGAACCACTAACTATTCCAGCATATGTTTTACACAGCGGATGCCCTTCCAGCCACAACCCAGCACTGGGAAACACACATACACACTTATTCACACACACATTCATACACTACGGCTAATTTACTTAATTCAATTCACCTATAGCGCATGTGTTTGGACTGTGGGGGAAAAAAACGGAGCAACACGGGCAGAACACGCAAACTCCACACAGAAATGCCAACTGACCCACTCGGGACTTGAACTAGCAACCTTCTTGCCCAAGACAAATGTGCTGCTTATATATCGATATGAGAATTATCATTGTTTTTCTCCACCATTGATCCTATCAAAACAAACCAGTGACCTGTTCTGTGGGTCGTGATCCAGTAGTTGAGAAGTGCTGATATTGAACACACTCTCTTGGCGTCTGTGGCTCAGGCCGGATTTGGTGTGGAGGGGAAAGTGATTGTGTCTTTGCCGTTTAGAGACGGAGGTTTTTTTTTTTTGTCAAGGCTTCTGAAAGCAAACACGAAAGGATTGCGGCAAAACACGACAAGAGGCAGCCAATAAATGCGCGAGGCTTTAAGAGCATCTCGTCTCATCTCTCTTTCACTCTTACACTCTTTTCATTTCGGCGAGTGCGGTGTAATTTTTTTTTTTCTGCTGGGTATTCATGGTATATCTCATTTGTGAGTTTCCATGGCCACTGCGAGCAGACCGAGGGTCTTTATTAGACCGAAGCGGACGGTGACTCGGGGATGGACCCCTCGGATGAATGCCTGTCTGCTTTTCATGAGAAGAATCCAAGACGCTGAAACATGATTCAGTGAATTTCATCTTATTTCAGGGGACAAAGAGTGAATTAAAGAGCGAAAGCGAAAAAAAGTAAAGGCTTTTTCTGCTCTTTCTTCGCAGCACTTTAAGTTCAGCAAAGAACATTTTCATTATCTCAGCTATTTTGGGGCGATGATGAGTTCTTTGTCGTTGCCATGAGAAATATTAATAATGAAAATAAATAAAAATAGAACATTCACTGTGGTGATTTCTGTGTGAATGCATTGTGCTGGATCATGAAGTCAGGAAACCCATCATTTTGGAGCATATGTGATTTCATGCAAATTATGGACACTTGTCCACAGCAGAAAATTGCAGAAAATGTATTATTACTCAATATATGAAAATAAGGTGTGAAAGCCGAGTCCAGCGCTTCTATTATAGAGAAGAGAAAGAGAGAGAGTTTCAATCTGATGATTGCAAGAAAATTAATTTAACTCTAACAAATCCGGTGATAGTGACTGGCAAAAAGGTTTTTGTAACACTTGTTTCGATGGTCCATTTGACTATTAGTAGACTGTCTACTTAATATCTGTTGATAATGACATTTAAGAGACATAATTACAAATGCAAATACATGCTAATACATGTCAACTTACACTAACGCTACCCCTAACCCCAACCCTTACCCCAACCTAACGGTCTACTTATAATCTAATGAGAATTAGTTGCAGTGCAACTTAAATTCAACAAACGGACCATCAAAATAAAGTGTGACCAAAGTTTTTATATGTGACGTATAGATAGCGTTGGGTACTGAAAATTGGTGCCATACCTGGACCGAATCAGCTTATGAATTTCGGTACCTAATTTCGGTGCCACTGGTCCTGCAAGAAGGACATAAAAAACATCAAGGGGTACATCAAAGGCACACATTGGTGCGCGTTGTGTCACACCATCTCTTAACATTTAATTCTAAACAACTTTGAGGGTTACGGACACCATCTGCGATGTTTGTTTTTGTTGCTTAGGATACACCATACCTGTCAACCCTCCCGTTTTTCCCGGGATTCTCCCGTATTTTACAGTTCTATCCCGCTATTATCCCGTAAATGTATTTTCTCGTATTTCTCCCGTATTTTCAGTCGTTCTCCGACGGGTGTCATTAAACATTAAAGAACCGATCCTCCCTATACGCAACCCATACTGCCGCACCACCAGGGGCCGCCCTTGCTCTTAAATCTGTTGGAATCTGTCTGTGCTTTCGTTTTATTTAGGCATGAAACACTCTGAAATAAACATAAAAACGGCGGGATTCCCTTTCCTGTTCATTACAGGTGCCGTCGCCCCTCCTATGCAATCCTCAAAACAGTCATAAAGCGGTGTGTGACTGTCAGCTGACGCGCTCCATAGTGATAAACAGACGCTGTTTCCCAAACGGATTCTGTACACTCGATTAGAAGCATAGCGAAAGTGGATACTGGGTTTTGTATTTGTGTTTGAACAGGCATATACACATAATTAATAATAATAACATCTAAAGATGTCGATCTTGATGAGGTTTTTTTCAAACACAAATATTTTTTTTCCTAAATGAGCATAAAACTTTAGGAAAGCAATCGAATGCTTTTATTATAACGATATATGTAAACTTCTTTTATTTATAACAGTGACACCTGTTATTTAATGTAATCAAACAAAAAATCTAAATAAATGAGATTCATTCACTGCTCTTTATTCATGATGTGTGAGTTATACAGTGAGGAAAAGATGAATAAGATTTGATAACTTGATCCTATTTCTTTATAACAGCTAATTTTAATAAGCTAAACTGTTTGCTAACGCATACTATTACATTTTCTTTTGTAAGTAATACTAGAAAAAAAATATTACTGACTGTTTAACTGTTTATTTACTTTGAAACAGCTCCAGAAGGACATATTTAAGAAGTGGATTTTTTTTATCTGTTTTTTTTTTTTTGGTGTGTGAGGATGGGGGGGGGTGATCCCTTATTTTCACATCCCAATGTTGACAGGTATGGGTATACACACACAAATAGACAACGCGTGCAGTACAGCGCATCTGGTAAGCGACTCCCTTCAGAGTCATCAACACGCATGTTGGTGTTCATCAATTCTGCTTAAACTAAACGTTCTAAAGTATGGCTATATTTCACAAGCACGTATTCTGACACAGCAACGTGAGGTAGATGCTTTACAGAAGTTGTTTCACGCCCAGGGGCGCCGCTAAGGGGGGGAAAGTTAGGACGATTCTAAGGGCCCATGCACTCTAGGGGCCCCCAGAGATCTGCTTTATAATTAATATCAGTACTATATTGTAATATAAATTCTGAATGTATCTCTAAATTACAAGTAAAACAATTTATTAGAAATGAAAAATAAAAATACGGCATTTGGCTCTTGGAATTTAAGTCACTGTCAGGTTAATCAACAGACTGTTTCAAATGTATTCATGTTGTGTTTATTTGGTTTGCAGTGTGCTGGATTTTGCACTCTGTTAATATAAATTTGTTTAATTTTTTGGATTGCGGATTTTGCCGGCCAGAAGGCCAGGGTTTTGCCATTTAAGTAATGGTCAGTTTAAACAAAAGAACATTTCTTATTTATGGGTCTCATTGTAATATAATTTTGTGTCTTATTGATTTTTGTCACTGTTCCAGTGTATTGCACATTGTATGAGACACTATTGCAGTACAGTTATTTAAATAGTTACACACTGGTGTTTTGTGTGTTTAGAAATGTAAAATTTTCAGTGAATATTTGATTACTGCTCCTTTTTTTGTACTACATTTACATTTGAACAATAAATCATCTGCTATCTACAGTCTAAATTATTATTACTAAATACCGATAAGTAGTGGACAAAATCAATAATAAAATGTATTGGTCAATATACCTACATTGCAGACAAAGAGTTTGGATAGCGAGCTTGGTAGTAGGGGGCCCATCCTCATATTTTTTCATGGGGCCCAAAATTGCTAGCGGCGCCCCTGTTCACGCCTGTTTCATGATGTCCAGCTGCAGAGTAACGGCTCATTAATTTATGCTCGTGCAAAGGATGAGACGGACAAAAGTAATCACTGCATGCCCTTCTTTTACTTATTTTCATGTTGTCAGGTTCACAGTGCAAACAGCTCCCGGGTGGAAGAACTTGAGTGAACATAAAACAAAGCCGAATAAAACTTTCTTCCTCTGCTCAGCAGATAGCGAGCTCCCATCATCCAGCATGCGTGTCGAACTACACTACCCACAATACACTTCGCTATGGACTACAACTCCCATAAATAGCAGTCTTAAATCGGCCACTTCTATTTCCCCTCTCCTGTAACCAAGTCTTATTAACCAAGTCTCCTGTGATCGGTCAACCTCTTTCCGCATGCATTGTAAAACAAATGTTCATTAGCATATCTTCCTCAGTACTTGGAAAAACATTGATATGAGCAGTAATGATTCCAGCCCAGGCTCAATGTAATTATGTGCCCAGGGCTACATTTTTGAGAACCGAGAAATATGTAGCCTGGATTATATATCGTATTAAAATGATTAAATAATTTTTTGTAAAATAAAATATTTTTCTACAGTCATCCACCATAATTTTGTGGCTCAAAAGTATCGGTTCAGGCACCATTTAGGCACCGGTATCATTTTAAAAGTATGGATTTAGCACCGGTATCGAAATAACCCCAAACGATACCCAACCCTACTTATGGAGTATAATATTATTATATTTCCCCCCAAACATGCATCAATTACTACTGGAAGAGCATCTGCTGCGTAAAATAGTTAGCTGGAATAGTTGGGTGTAGGTTCCACTGTGGTGGCCCCTGATAAATCAGAAACTAAGCAGAAGAAAAATGAATGAATGAATGCATCAATTATTTTAATCAGCAAGGATACATTAAACTTTTAAATTAAGACATTTATAGGGCCAGAAAATATGTTATTTTTAAACTTAAAGGAATAGTTCACTCAAAGATTTACTCATGCTCAAGTGGTTACAAACCTTCATACGTTGTTTTTCATATATATAAATATAGTGAAAGAAAGCTGAAAACCTGTAGTAGTCCCTTTACTTGTTCCAAAACTGTTACAAGAGACTCACAATATACTACGAATTGACTGGTATTATATATTTTAGTAGCTTTTTGCAATTTGCATATTACCTGGTCACTTTACGGCCCATTGCTGGGTCACCGGAGTGAGAGTGAAGCAGAAAGCGAGATCTGTCAGCCCGTGGGTTCATTATGATGTTTACTGTTTTCCAATCACCCCATAAGCAGGTCAAACGCTTTCTTCTTCTACAGGCCGCACACGTCTGCTTATCAGTCCACAGGCTTGTTTTTGTTTTCCTTGCCTATTGATTGAGTTTGCTTCCGTTTGAAGATTAAGACGCTGCAGAAAGAGAGAGGAAAAAGAGAGGTTTATATGTGTTCATCAGAAATCCCGACACCTGAGGCTGAGTGTGTGTGTGTGTTAGTGTTTATGATGATTCCTCTGTTTATGTTGTGTAAGACTATAAGTGTAAAAAGTGAGTGTTTAGGATCGTCTGGGTGCAGATCTGCGTCTTTGCGTTTGTGTTTGAGTTTCGATCAGAGATTAATGTGATTAGCATAACACAAAAACAGAAATCATCACACCACATCTCTGAAACATATAAATGAAGTAGATATGGATGCATATTATGGTCTGGGTAGATCAGAAACGGTAAGCAAACAATTGGTTCTTGTAACCAAGTAAGATCTGAATGAATCTGACAGGGGTCAAAACTGCACAACTGGGTCAGATTATTAGCCTAGCAGTATTTTGTGAATATTTCCAGAATAATATATTTACAGTCACAAACTCATGCGAGTCGCCCAAAAAGTCATCCATGAGAAACAAATGAATAGGAGGATGAGATAATGTAAATCTCAGTGGTCAATCAGTTTAATGTTGAAGATGAAAGCACTAAAATACTGAAATGACAACCCAGAGTCCTGACCTTAACCTTATTGAAAGTGTGAACAGCGTCTTTTCAAAATACTGAAGGATAAAAGGACCTTCAGACCAGTTTCAGCTGCAACTAAAGTGTTTGAGACTCAAAGCAGATGTTGTTTGTGGGCAACCAATGAAAGCCAGACTGGCATTATGCAAATCTGTTTCAAATCTCGGTTCGGTTTGTGCAAAACTGGGTAAAACTGGAATCAGTGTTTGGGTAAAAACTGGAATCAGTAATGCCTCACTTCAGGTACACACTCGAGTCTCTCCTGAAAAGAAATACTGAAATGACAACCCCGAGTCCTGACCTAAACCCTATTGAAAATGTGAACATATATTTGACTTACATATGCTACCTACCTATAAACATTGTTGCAGACCAGGTTCATCACAATTCAGTCTCTTTCAGCAGGATAATTCACTCTGCAAGATATTGTTCAGGTTTAAAGATAACAAGGAAAAGGTGTGTATTTCAATCAAACTGATTAAATATAGCACTTACACACCTGTTAGCATGAACTGCACTGACTATTCATTCATTCATTTTCTTGTCGGCGTAGTCCCTCCATCAATCCGGGGTCGCCACAGCGGAATCAACCGCCAACTCATCCAGCATATTTTTACGCAGCGGATGCCCTTCCAGCCTCAACCCATCCCTGGGAAACATCCACACACACACATTCACACTCATACACTATACGGACAATTTAGCCTACCCAATTCACCTATGCCACATGTCTTTGGACTGTGGGGGAAACCGGAGCACCCGGAGGAAACCCACGCAACCACGGGGAGAACATGCAAACTCCACACAGAAATGCCAACTGACCCAGCCGGGGCTCGAACCAGCGACCTTCTTGCTGTGAGGCGAACGTGCTAACCACTGACTATAATAAACAAAAATGTAAATTAAATAATTTTTTCACACCTCCTGTTTCTGTCTAAAAAGACACAGAACTAATGAAATGACAACCCAGAGTCCTGACCTAAACCTTATTGAAAATGTGAACTTACAGTTGACATGTATGCTGCCTGCATATAAATATTGTTGGAGTCCAGGTTCATCACAACTACTGGGATAACTATCCACACAATCCCTAGATAGGAATTTAAACATGGAAGCACTGAGCGTCTGTTGCGCATCTTTTTTTTTTTTTTTGGTTGTTGGAATGTTAACATCTGTCAAATCTATCACATCAAAGTACCATGGTATTAACGTGTCATACTATTACTGAAACATGCCAATTCTACAGTGAAACTAATTCAGCATCTAAGCTTTAAAAACTTTTAAGAAAGTAGGAAAGATAATAGTAATGCAGAAGTATCTTTTGTTTCCTGTCACGCCATGATATTACCATCTGGTATCATTATGTAAGTGAACACAAACAGCAACAATACTACTTCCATGCAAAGCTTTTAGTGTCTTAAAAACATTCAATGATGAGCCAAAATGAAGAGAACGGAGTGAATCATAAGTGAGCGCTCATTTGAGGAACCAGTCATGTCTGAGACAAACAGAGCGTGAAGTTTGTTCAAATCGTGTCCGAGTAGTATCTGGATTATTTTGTACAGTAGCATAATGGATATACCAGTGTATATAACTTTTATCCTGTTACAATTGCCACAAGTAGAAGTGCGAAGTTAATGTTTGTGTGGACTGCAAACTGTAATGGCATATGTGTGTGACTCATTGTTTCAGAAAGGCTTGAATAAACTTCACCACAAATACATCAAATAAACTTACTTAGTATTTTTGACTAATAAACTGGATCTCTGTTCTGTCCCAGCAAGCACACAACATCATAAGAAGTTATTATCAGGTTAGATTAAGGTCGTGACAACAGGTGACAAAAATTCAATGTCCAGCCAGTGTGACGGAGGCCAGCTAGTGACACACGGGGGCTCGTCCGGGATGGAAATAAGGTTTAGGGGGTGAGTGTAACGGAGGCCAGCTAGCGAAGTGCAGTGCATGTAAACCTCACTCCTCTGACCTCAAAAGATGCTCTAGCAACAGACGCTAAAGGCCATGGTCTTTAGCCTCCTTGTTAAAGCAACTCACTCCCATGCAAAGAATCTCAGGTTCAATCCCAGCTCAGACTGGGTTGGTTGCAGTAGGACTAGTGGATTACACACACGGGGGCTCGTCCGGGATGGGAGTGAGGTGTACGGGGTGAGTGTAACATGGGCCAGCTAGCAAAATGCTATGCAGGTAAACCTCACTCCTCTGACTTTAAAAGGTGCTCTAGCGACAAATGCTAGAAGGCATAGTCTTTAGTTTCTTTATTAGAGCAACTGACGCCAATGCCGCGTTGGGTGCAGTAGGACCGGTGGGTTACACCAGCTTCTAAGGACGTTGGATATTGGTCACTTTCCAACAAACCCTTAAGTCAACAAAATTTTAATGTCAATTGACCTCATTATTAGATGTCAAATAACGTTTACATTTGGTTGATTTAAGATTTTGTTGTAAAGTGACCAAAATCCAACGTCAAGCCATACTGACGTCAAATAATGACGTTTATTTGTCAGATATGGCAATCAAAATCCAACGTCTGATAATGTCAACATAGTCAACATAGTGGTAATGTCCACACATCAACAAGCCGTAACATCATTAGATGCTGATATTTGGTTGATTTTAGGTTGGACGTTGGACATTGACGTCGGGCTGATGTTGGGTTCTGACGTCAACCTCATTTTCATTTCCAAACAAAATGCAACATCCCCACAACATTGGGGTGGAACGTCAATCTGACATCATGTTGACGTCCTGTGTCTGCTGGGGTGTCTGTCTCTGTCACTGACTGCTGTTTATCTGATGTAAAACAGTAAAAGCAGACACGTATGTGGAAACGCTGGGCAGGGAGAACAAGCTCATTTGCATTTAAAGGCACAGGCTACAAAAAAAAAAAAAAAAATGGGCATAATCTGCATTGCGTGATAAATAATTTGATGGGAATTTTGAGCTGAAACTTTACAGACACATTCTGAAGACTCCAAAGACTTATCTTGCACCTTGTAAAAAGGGGTCAAATATGAGTCCTTTGAAAAGTTAGTAATTAGGAAATAAGTGCACACTGTAGACACAAACCGTTTCAAACAATGCAGTTTTGATTTGGTGAACTGGTTTGACTGCACAATTCTCTCCCAAATCGGTCATCACTAGGCCTACTTCCTCAGCATTTGGAAAAGCAGTGATATGAACAGTAATGATGGAGGTGATTTGACGATTGCAGACTTGAGACCTTTTACCTTCAATGCGTGCTAAGTGGATTTATCTCCACAGCAGAGAACAGAGAACCAAAACAAACTACCCTCCTCCAGTCTCAGCTACAACAGTGTTTGAGATTCAAAGCAGATGTTGTTTGTGGGCAACCATTGAAGAGCACAGGCTGGCATTATGGAAATCTGTTTCAAACCTCGCTTGGGTTTGAAATCAACCTGATTTTCATTTCCAAACAAAATGCAACATCCCCACAACATTGTGGTGGAACGTCAATCTGACATCATGTTGACGTCCTGTGTCTGCTGGGGTGTCTGTCTCTGTCACTGACTGCTGTTTATCTGATGTAACACAGTAAAAGCAGACACGCATGTGGAAACGCTGGGCAGGGAGAACAAGCTCATTTGCATTTAAAGGCACAGGCTCCAAAAAATAAAAATGGGCATAATCTGCATTGCGTAATAAATAATTTGATGGGTATTTTGAGCTGAAACTTTACAGACACATTCTGAAGACTCCAAAGACTTATCTTGCACCTTGTAAAAAGGGGTCAAATATGAGTCCTTTGAAAAGTTAATAATTTGTGAATAAGTGCACACTGTAGACACAAACTTTATCCGACAATGAAGTTTTGATTTGGTGAACTGGTTTGACTGCTTCCCTTCCAAATCCAGTTAAAAAAAACAATTCTCTCCTGAATCGGTCATCACTAGGCCTACTTCTCAGCATTTGCAAAAACAGTGATATGAACAGTAAAGATGGTGGTGATTTGACCATATCAGACTTGAGACCTTATACCTTTAATGCATGCTAAGTGGATTTATCTCCACAGCAGAGAACAAAGAACCAAAACAAACTAAACTCCTCCAGTCTCAGCTGCAACAGTGTTTGAGATTCAAAGCAGATGTTGTTTGTGGGCAGCCATTGAAGAGCACAGGCTGGCATTATGGAAATCTGTTTCAAACCTCTCTTGGGTTTGTGCAGGAGGTAAAACTGGAATCACTGACGACTCGTTTCAGGTACGCGCTCGCATCTCTCCTGCTCCCCAGATCAGATGACGGGATTCCAACATGTTGTTTGTTTGTCAGCAGTAGCAGAAGTGAGCGAACAAATCCTGTGCAGGTGCATCTGTGTGTTAAACATGCCGCAGGAGAGAAGGAGATGAGCGTGTGAGGGAGGAGAGCATGAAAACATACAGCAGACGCTCCTCCGTCTCACAGCCTGCCTCTGTATACAGTATTCAGACAGTCTCTCTCTGGTGTACAGGGCTCGACTGGTGCCCAGGTGCTGCTTGCTGAAGCTACAGATGCTATGAAATATTCGAAACATGCTTCGAGACAGACTGAGAGAGAGAGAATTGAATTTCGAAAGTAACCTTATTCTTATAGACCGGCAGCAGAGTGGAGCAGTGGGTAGCATTGTCACCTCACAGCAAGAAGGTCACTGGTTCGAGCCTTGGCTGGGTCCGTTGGCATTTCTGTGTGGAGTTTGCATGTTCCCCTCGTGTTGGCGTGGGTTTCCTTCGGATGCTCCGGTTTCCGTCACAAGTCCAAAGACGTGGTATGGGTGATGCCCTTCCAGCTGGGTTTCAGCAGGAAGAGCATCTGCTGCGTAAAACATATGCTGGATAAGTTGGCGGTTCATACCCCTGTGGTGACCACAATGAATAAAGGGACTGAGTTGAAAAGAATCTGAATGAATGAATATTATAGACCCAAGGTCTCTCTAAACCTGCCTTCCTGAGGGCCTCCTCTGATTAGTGAGGTGATTAACCAAGTCCCCTGTGATTGGTCAACCACTTTCCGCATGCATTTTGAAACCAAATGTTCATTAGCATATCTTGCTCAGTACTTGGAAAAACATTGATATGAGCAGTAATGATTCCAGCCCAGGCTCAATGTAATTATGTGCCCAGGGCTACATTTTTGAGAACCGAGAAATATGTACCCTGGATTATGTTGTCTTGCGGTTTGTGTTTTCACAAATCCACCAGAGGGTGCTGTGCACATTTTTGACAATCTCAAATAAGTTACTGGGGTTTGTTGAAAAAAAAATAATGAATGATAACCCAGTCCAGGAGACTCGAAATAGGCTTAATTCATTTATTGAGACGTGTTGGCTAGTCTGCAGTCAAACAGCGTCTTCAAGAAGTCCATGAGTCTGCAAGAGCCTACAGGAGTCTCTTACAAGTCTGCAGGCTGCAAGTTTTCTCTCAAGTCTGTCATCAAGTTTAATTTGAGACAGAGTCGTCCTGTCTATTTTGTGTTTTAGGAGGGGGCAGTGTTTGTAGGTGGAGACATAGAAAACGTGCATGACTAGTTTTAGTTGAAGATCTTGTTTTAGGGTCTTGAATACATCCTGAGTTTCCACCTGCCCTGACCAGCTTGAAAGTGTCACCCCAAGACAAAGGCACAGTTTTGACCCTGCCTTTAGCATTTGCATAACTTTGGCACAGCAAATGTTTAGGAAGCAAGAAGTTTTAAGGTGTGTCACATCCTAGCTAGAGTTTTGAAAGAAATTAGACAATAAAAAAAAACTAAGAATGTAACTTTTCAAATATATAGATGATTGATAATTTGCATTATATAAATGTATATATTTATATAAAATTTATATTATTCATTCATTCATTCATTTTCTTTTCGGCTTAGTCCCTTTATTAATCTGGGGTCGCCACAGCGGAAGGAATCGCCAACCTATCCAGCATATGTTTTACGCAGCGGATGCCCTTCTAGCTGCAACCCATCTCTGGGAGACATCCATACACACTCATTCACAAACATACACTATGGAAAATTTAGCCTACCCAATTCAATTCAAGTCTTCAAGTTTTCTCAAATGGCACATTTCTCGTAAATCCACCAGAGCCCACTGTGTACATTTCTGCGTATCATAACAACCTTTGTGCAAACATTTGTGACAAGTTGGCTTGTCATTGTGCATAATATATCAGCTTGATATTGACTGAACCCCCACTCTGCCCATTCCATAAACCCAACCAATAGTGTTTTCAGAAGCAACGTTTTTTATAATTTTTTATTGGCTTTTCACCTTTACTTTGGATAGGATAGTAGAGGTTACAGACAGGACAGTATTGAGAGCAGAGAGAGGGGAAGGGTTGGCAAATGACCTTGAGCCGGGAATCAAACTCAGGTAACTATGAGCACCACGATACTATATTGTTATTGGCGTCAATTGAAAATTAAGGATACCCCCTTAATAAGAGATACCTCTTTCGCTCCGCTTCAAATCGCATGTATAGAATCCATTTGGGTAACAGCATCTATTTATTACTATGGAGCACGTCTGACAGTCATGCACTGCTACAGGACCTGACTGTTTTGAGGATTGCAAAGGAGGGGCGACGGTGCCTGTAATGGAAAGGAAAGGAAATATTTCAAAGTATTTTCATGCATGAATAAAATTAAAGCACAGAACAGATTCACATTTAAGAGAAAGGGGAGTCCCCTGGTGGTTCAGCGGTATGGATTGCATATAGGGAGAATCGTCTCTTTGATGTTTATCACCACCCTTCATAGAAAGATTTAAAATACGGGAGAAATATGGGCAAATATCTTTACGGGATGACAGCGGGATAAATTCGTAAAATATGGGAGAATCCCTGGAAAAACAGGAGGGTTGACAGGTATGCTCCATGTCCAATGTTTGACACCGTTCGATGGGCTACCAAGCAAACCAGTCACACTCAAAAAACAATCATAAGTAAGAGGAAAGTACGGCCACGTAGGGTTCGTTTTACAAACAAAATACATACATACAAAATTTCCTGGTTCTCAAAAACATACTCCTGGGCATATTATAATAATTACTAATAATTCCTTACATTTATATAGCGCTTTTCTAGACACTCAAAGCGCTTTACACAACGGGGGGGGATCTCCTGGATGTCACCTGGATGACACTGTGGCAGCCATATTGGGCCAGAACACACACCACACACCAGCAGAACAGGAGACAGAGTGATTATGCCAATTATGATATGGGGATGTTAGGAGGCCATGATAGACAGAGGCCAGTACGCTTATTCGAAGAACATCCTGGGATTTTTATCGACCACAGAGAGTAAGGTTCCTCGGTTTAACGTCTTATCCGAAAGACGGTGCACACTGAGCAGTATAGAGTCCCCTTCACTATACTGGGGTGTTAGGATCCACACAGACCGCAGGTTGAGCGCCCCCTGTTGGCCTCCCTAATACCACTTCCGGAAGCAACCAAGCTTGCCCATGTGGTCTCCCATCCAGGTACTGACCGGACGCAGTCCTGCTTAGCTTCAGTGGGCGACCATGTGAGAGTTGCAGAGGGCTAGCTGCTGGCTACTCTATTCACAATGATCATCATTTCACAATCATTCTCACAATGAGCCGGTGTTGAATAATTCAGAATTGTTTTGACCTTATCAGCTAGAGACTGCAATCTCATACTTTTACAATGCATTTACTGTGGTTTTACAGTAAAATTGGAGTGTTCTTAATTAAGCTGTGTAGTATTTTTAACGCAGTGTGCAGTAGTTAAATCGATTTTTTTAACAAGTGATTCTGATTGGTTTTATAGTGTTTTATTAGGTTTACAGTCTTGGTTCAGAAGTATATTTAGGTCTGTTCAACATTTGCAATACTTGACCATTGTCGCAGAGAAACTGAAAGGATAGCCTTGTGCAGCATACCGTAAGACAGCAGAAGAACCAGGACAAAAAAAGCAACATCGTCCCTCCTGTCTTTCCTTCCACGGGAGTCATTCTGATCTCTGGAAACTGGCTCTGACTGCTGCGCTCTAATACAGACCCTGAAACCGCCAGGCAGAGAGACACAAATCACAGGCGGTATGACACTGGACAGCAGCTGACAGAAAAACAGAAACCGAGCTGGACAGCAGCAAACCTCAGCGTGTGTGTGTGTGTGTCTGTGTGTGTTTGCAGTAACTGACAGGGAAACAACAGAATAGTGCTGGAACACTTTTGTAGCTCTGGTTTGCAAACAGCAGCGGTCAAGCAGCATCTGGACGGATTCCCTTTGTGTTGAGGTCACAATCTGATCGTCTGAGGACGGTTTAATTTTAAGTCTATGCTAAATCTGAGTTATGAAAATGAATTGAAGCTAGTTTTGCCCGAACAGCATCAGACACCTGTAGGAAATAAAACCCTTTATTCAGGGAAAATCACATTTAATTATATAGCGTTAAGGCCACCACGGTAGTGTAGAGGATAGCACGATTGCCTCACAGCAAGAAGGTCACTGGTTCGAGCCTCGGCTGGGTCAGTTGGCATTTCTGTGTGGAGTTTGCATGTTCTCCCTGTGTTCGCGTGGGTTTCCTCCGAGTGCTTCAGTTTCCCCCACAAGTCCAAAGACACGTGGTATAGGTGAGTTGGGTAAGCTAAATTGTCCGTAGTGTGATTGTGTATGGAGGTTTCCCATTGATGGGTTGCAGCTGGAAGGGCATCCGCTGCGTAAAACATATGCTGGATAAGTTGGCGGTTTATTCCGGTGTGGCGACCCCAGATTAATAACGGGAAGCTGTTTAACAGTTGCCACACACATTTACATATTCAAATTCAATTGTTATGATTGGCTAACCTCTTTACCAGTGTTTAATTTGTGAATTGTGAGGTTCCAGAACAGATCGGGGTAACGGATCTGGCATTTTACCTGAGGGTCATGTGATTTTGTTGTAAGAGATCATGTGATGATAATGTGTGTGAATGGACAAATCAGCAGGCTGAGCACATCGTAAAACATCTGAAATGTTGTTTTGGTCATTCTAAAACGCCTTACCGTTTAAGTAGTTGTGTTATTGTATTATTAATGACCTCCAGAATCAAGAACGTCTGTGCTCCACGTCTGACACCTTCAACCGCCACCACGCATTCACTGCGTGTCAGGATTGCCTTGGCACAAGTTATTTATTAAATGAAGAGAAGATTCACGCAGCTTCTCCTACTGCAGCAAATTATGTTTTTACTGTTGATATTTGGCGCCAGTTAATCAGGAAGTGGCAATATTGTCCGCTTTGACTCGGATGGAAACACTGATTTATTCGCACGTCTTTTATACGATTATCCAGTTTTGCATTCGCACTTTTGAATAGAAACATAGCTAATGTTTTTCTTGTTGAGTTTTAAGTAAAGTGTATGGGACATATGGAGAGAAATTCTTTTCTACAGGTGGTTTGTCAAACCCACTCACCTGTGTGAGTCACACTCAGAAATGCACCATTTTTTTGTGATTACAAGAAAGTGTCTGGTGCATATGTGCAAACAAATGTGAAAATGACCATTAAAGCATTAAATTTACAATAAAAATTATATTAATTAAATAATAAAAATTAAATAATTCAGTGAAATTTATTTACTTATGTTTCCGCAACAATAATTTGCCAAATGCGAAAAGGTTTGTCTTTGAATTTTTGAAAAAACAAAACAACATTGTGGCGAGATGGCGGGAACGAGATGTGGGAACGAAATGATGTCAGCTGCATATGAGCAACACCTATGGCACACACTGAATCCCAGAGAAGGAACTCTGGACTGTAAGAGCAGGAATGATGGCAGAGGAGGATGAGAGAAGACCGGGCCCAGACGCTTTTACGTTCACTTTCAGTTTGACGGCAGTCTTCGTGAGGAGATGCCATCTGTTTGATTTAATTTTTATCATTAAAAATTATTTAAAACTTTGTCGATTCTCTGCCTCCTTTCCGATGGCCAGCAAACTTCGGTCACACTTTATTTTAATGGTCTGTTTGTTGAATTTTAGTTACATTGCAACTTATTCTCATTAGATTATAAGTATTGTTAAGTTGGGGTTAGGGGTTATGGTTAGTGTAAGTTGACATGTACTTGCATTTCTTATAGTCAGTTAAATGTGTGTTGAATGTCTTTATCAACAGATATTAAGTAGGCAGTCTACTAATACTCAAATGGACCATCGAAATAAAGTGTTACCCAAACATCAATCATTTACTAAATCTTTAACTTTGAGACCTGTTTTCAAATTTTTTCATTATTAAATGGCTTTGTGTAAACAACCCTTAAAATTATATGTGCACTTAAGATGGTGGGAATAAAGTGCAGAAGATGACGCCTGTAAATTAGCCGTTGCTAATGTTTGTGTCTGGTGAACTATAGACTTGAAGAGCAGCCGTGCTGAGATAATGTATAAGTCATTTTTCTTTCTTCGTTCTTTCAAATTATCTCAGGTTTGCATGTCCTGCCCTTCAGATGCTGCCTTTAGATTTATCAGTCATCTCTCCGGCATATGCGCGCATATTTCATCGCATTGCTTGCTTCTGTTTATCATGCAGCGGGTGGCATGTGGAGGACCTTCAGAGCCGCAGACAGCTTCTCCTTTGGGATGATTTCACCACACATGCTTCAAACTCCCACTCACTGGGCTAAACACATTCACACACAAGGTCTAGGATTCATTACAGGAACGCGTCCTGCTGATGTCAACATAAACAAATTCAAGCAACTTCAGGATACTGACTCAGTATCTAAAGAGTCGTGGGCTAAATAAACTACTTCACATGCTTGAGTTTGCAGACCACGTTTGGTTTAATCAGCCCATTAACCAGCGTGCATTTTTAGTGTTAAATAGACATCTAACAGACATCCAAATGTAGTGAAAGTCAGTGAAAATCTAATAAACGTGTTCAATTCCTAAAATAGACATCAGCTCTGGATACGATATGGATCCAAGACTATGAATCTCGAGATAAGAGGGGAAACGTCAGACTAACATGAGCTTATATGTTTTGGCTAAAACAAGGTTATTTTGACTGTCAGTGAAAATCTAATAGATGTCTAAAATTCTAAAATTAGACATCTGCTCTGGATACAGGATGGATACAAGATTATGTGAACCTTGGAAAAAAAGAAGAAATAGTCAGGCTAACATAAGCATAGATGCTATTCATCATGGCTAAAACAAGGCTTATTTTTGGCTGTTAGTGAATGTCTAATAGACTTTGAAAAGTCCAAAAATAGACATCGGCTCTGGATACGGGATGGATCCAAGATTATGTACACTTTCGAATAAGAAGAAACAGTCAGACTAGCAAGAGCTTAAATGTCATTTGTCTTGGCCAAAACAAGACTAAATTTTGGTTGTCAGTGAAAAAATAGACATCAGCTCTGGATACAGGATGGATATAAGATGATGTGAACCTCCAAATAAGGAAAAACAACATGAGCATAGAAGCCATTCATCTTGGCTAAAACAAGGTTAAATTTAGGCTGTCAGTGAAAAATCTAAAAGATGTCTTAAAGTCCCAAAATAGACATCAGCTCTGGATACGAGATTGATCCAAGACTATGTGAATCTCGAGATAAGAGGGGAAACATCAGACTAACATGAGCTTATAGGTTTTGGCTAAAACAAGGTGAAATTTTGACTGTTAGTGAAAATCTAATGTCTAAAATTCTAAAATTAGACATCTGCTCTGGATTCAGGATGGATACAAGATTATGTGAACCTTGGAAAAAAGAAGAAATAGTCAGACTAACATGAGCATAGATGCCATTCATCATGGCTAAAACGAGGCTTATTTTTGGCTGTAAGTAAATATCTAATACACTTTTAAAAAAGTCCAAAAATAAAAAAATCGGCTCAGGATACGGGACGGATCCAAGATTATGTAAAGTTTGAAATAAGAAGAAACTAACAGACTAACAAGAGCTTAAATGCCATTTGTTTTGGCCAAAACACGACAAAATTTAGGCTGTCAGGGAAAAAATAGACATCGTCTCTGGATACAGGATGGATCCAAGATGACGTTGAGGGGTGGTGTTATCCCTTATTATGGTGGGCGTGTCCCTTAATTTCACATCCCAATGTTTACAGGTATGGTTTGGAGTGGTGGTCCTTCTGTTGATATCAACCTGGCGGCTTCCATAGCATCTGCATTTTAATACAGTTACCATTAGTTTGCTATGAGGGAATGATGCTACATACTTTACTACATACAATCAGCTCTCAGTAGATAAAACAAGCCACACCTACTGTTTTTCATTTAATATTCTGTTTCCCTCAGAACTACGTCATGATACGATAATAAAAATGTGATCGCAGCTTCCGGTTTACAAAGACTTTAATATTCCGTTTCAGTCGGAAGCACCTTAACATACCAAAATAAAAGTCTCAGCAACTTCCAATTCAAGCAGACATAAATAAAACTTAAAAACATTCAGAGCGAACCCCAGATAAGACAAAAAGAGAGACGCGAATAAACTTGTGTGAAGGTCACCCTGCAGCCAGAGCTCCTGCTTGTTTGTGAAACACTCCCAAGTCATCTGAATGCCAAGTGCTACATTCAAAACAGCACAAGCGATCATCTTTCGGCGCTTTCACTTTGAATAACAATGTAGAGCAAAACCTGAGAGACGCGTTGCGCTATACCGAACCCCTTTAGGTTGGACCGCTTGGGATGAATATTCATGCCTTCCTCCTACGCCGCTTCCTCTTATCGGTCACTTTTTGCTTTATTTTTAGGGCGGAATATCTTGTGGGAGGCGTTTAGGACAAAAACAGCTCCATTAAGTCTGAATGGTGAAGAAGAAGCTACATTAGAAAGACTCCAGACTTTGGCGTGTTCTGCTGAGACGTCCGTCTGCTCGCTGGTATTGTCTGGTGTCTAATGAAAGTCCGTCAGTGGGTATGGAAGAGGTTTTTGTTGGTTTGCTGAAGTGCTGAGAGGGTTTGTGATCTCAGATCTGCTCTGGATGCACTTATTCTGAACCCCTTTGTCAATTTTTTTGCTCTATTCACTCCTGCTAAGGAAAGTGGCGACCCCGCTGGGTATAAAGCAGGTTTGTTCTCAGCATTTCTTCCCTGAGTTTTAATGTAGTAGTTTATGAGAGCCTCCGGTCATGATGTAAACAGTTTCTACTTTGAGTAATAAAAGGTCCGAAAGGGGCTTAGTGCAGATATAGCTATAAAAGATCGATTTTTTTGTCCAAGTTTCTCAAATAACATCTTAGCAAACAGCTCTTAAAAGCTTTTTTCCTTCTTATGAAGAACATTTTCAAACTCTTTACTTTAAAGAAATAGGTTCCTGCCATGGAGAGGTTATTTTATTTTCAAGGTCTATCAGATCTCTTGAGCTCATTTATTTATTATATATTTAATCTTGATTCACACCGAACCGGATATTTGCTGTAATTGTCTTCAAACGGACACTTTATTAGGTACACCTGTCCAACTGCGCGTTAACCCAAAATTTCTAATCAGCCAATCACATGGTCGCAACTCAATGCGTTTAGGCGTGTAGACATGGTCTACAATCTGCTGCAGTTCAAACCGAGCATCAGAATGGGGAAGGAAGGTGATTTAAGTGACCTTTAATGTGGTTGTTGGTGCCAGATGTGCTGGGTATTTCAGAAACTGCCGATCTACTGGGATTTTCACACACAAATATCTCTAGGGTTTACAGAGAATGGTTCGAAATGGAGAAAATATTCAGTGAGCGGCAGTTCTGTGGGCACACATGCCTTGTTGATGTCAGAGGAGAATGGACAGACTGGTTCCAGCTCATAGAAAGGCAACAGTAACTCAAATAACCACTCGTTACAACCGAGGTCTGCAAAAGAGCATCTCTGAAAGCACAACATGTCTAACCTTGAGGCAGATGGGCTACAGCAGCAGAGGATCACACTGGGTGCCACTCCTGTCAGCTAAGAACAGGAAACAGGCTACAATCTGCACAGGCTCAATAGAAAATTGGAGAAACGTTGCCTGGTCTGATGAGTCTCGATTTCTGCTGCGACATTCGGATGGTCGGGTCAGAATTTGGCGTCAACAACATGAAAGCATGGCTCCATCCTGCCTTGTATGAACAGTTCAGGCTAGTGGTGGTGGTGTAACGGGTTGTGGGATGTTTTCTTGGTACACTTTGGGCCCATTAGTACCAATTGAGCATCGTGTCAATGTCACAACCTACCTGAGTATTGTTGCTGACCATGTCCATCCCTTTATGACCACAGTGGTTATGACTTCCAGCACGATAAAGCGCCATGTCATAAAGCGCGAGTCATCTCAGAATGGTTTGTTGAACATGACGAGTTCACTGTACTCAAATGGCCTCCACAGTCACCAGAACTCAATCCAATAGAGCACCTTTGGCATGTGGTGGAAAAGGGAGAGCCGACAAATCTGCAGCAACTGCGTGATGCTATCATGTCAATATGGACCAAAATCTCAGAGGAATATTTTCAGTACCTTGCTGAATCTATGACACGAAGGATTAAGGCAGTTCTGAAGGCAAAAGGGGTCTGAACCCGGTACTAGTAAGATGTACCTAATAAAGTAGCCGGTTAGTGTACATTTATAACATATGATTTCAATTAATTTGTTTTATTTAATTTTTTTTAGCTAATGACTCATTAACTCTTAAAAACTTAATGTTTTATTACTAGATTTATATTTTTGCATTTATGTATTCATTCATTCATTATCAGAGGTCACCACAGCGGAATGAACCGCCAACTACCTCATATGTTTAAGGCCACTTAATATAAAGTGCGACCCAAATTTTTAGTTCATCCAATTCACCTACAGCGCATGTTTTTGGACTCCAATGGTAACCAGAGCACCCGGAGGAAACCCACGCCAACATGGGGAGAACATGGAAACTCTAGCGTTTATTTATTTACTCATTTATTTTGTAATAATTGAACACGTGTTAATTATTCGGTGACACACAGTTAGTTGGCTGGCTGTTGACACTATTCTTTTATGGATGTATCTTGTGAAACCATGTCCAGTTTTTGGTTTATTTGTTTGGTCCATGTTGTTGTTAAAATTTCAGCGGAACCACAGAATAATTCATTTTAAAGCAGACTCTTCTCAAAAGTCTCAGTCCACACCGGGGCTCAGATGGCAGAAACACTGAAAAAAATGATTCAAGGATGATACTTTAGATTTACTAAAAATGTTATGTGGTTGTAGACAATTTATTTGGGTTGAATTTAAACAAATTAAGTTGAACATTGCTAAATGTATTATTATTATTATTATTTTTATTATTATTATTATTAATATTTTGAAAATGGTTGATGGTCGCCTAGCAATCTACGTACACAACCCCCTCAGGCCACGATAAAATTGTCAAGTGTTGACTGGTCTGCGGTGATAAAAAGTTTGGGGACCACTGGTCTACAAAACAAACCATCCTTACACAATGACTTGCCCTTTTACCACAATAACTTGCCTAATTAACCTAGTTAAGCCTTTAATAGCTGAATACTAATACCTAGTAAAATATTACGTGCTGTATGAGTTATTAAAATTACTATGATTTAAAATGTGTTGAGAAAAAAATCTTCTCTCAAAGATTAAGAACAGAAATGAGGGAAATTATACAGGGAATCTAATAATTCAGAAGGGCTAGTAATTCTGACTTCAACTGAATCTAGCTTTCAAAAACATAAATAATTGTAATAATCCAAAAGCCATTTGAAAAATCCAGCTGGTATTTTCTGATAACTCAATCCTTTGAAGCTTCTATAATGATATTATTTGAAGGCAGTAGTGCAAAAATCCATGTTAGGTGTATTGACGGTCACATTTGTGCATGTTTACATATGAGGAGTTTGCTTCTACCCTTAGTTTGCTTGGTAAACGGCATCACTAAATACAGAACTAACCAAACTGCAGAGACTGAATCCAGCTGGTCTAAACTGGTCAACCCAGAATGATTGTCTGCAAAAAAACCCAGTATTGATCCAAGATCCCAGACTCCTTCATCAAGACGAAACCTGATTCTAAATCAATACTCACCTCACTCTGAGGAGTCCGGCGAGAGACCCCCTACAGAAAAGAGCTTGCATTTTCCCATTTAGTTGTCCATTACATCCCGTCGTGAAGCAGAGTCAGCGGTGACCTCTGACTTGTGATCTTACTGTCATATTGAGCTACAATGGAAGGGTCAGCAGAACTCAAGTTAGACCGGAATTTAAATCGTTATAGCTGAATAATGTTGAATAAGTAATGCTTATGTAATGTTTTATGACTCTGCTGTTGGGATACTTCATTATGATTGGTCAATCACGACATTCCAAGGGTTAACGTTCATTCATTCGTTTTCCTTTGGCCTATTCCCTTTTTTTATCAGGCGTCGCCACAGCGGAATGAACCGCCAACTATTCCAGCAAATGGTTTACACAGTGGATGCCCTTCCAGCCGCAACCCAGTACTGGGAAACACCCCACACTCATTCACACACACACATTTAGTATATTCAATTCACCTTTAGCAAATGTGTTTGGACTATCGGGGAAACTGGAGCACCCGGAGGAAACCCACATTAACACGGTTAGAACATGCATACTCCACACAGAAACAGCAACTGGCCCAGCCGGGACTCAAACCAGCAACCTTCTTGCTGTGAGGCGACAGCGCTAGCTACCGTTCGACTGGTAAGCTGATGTTTTGCGTCCGATTAACTGAAGTTACTGGATAATACGTGGAATAATGAACATTTAGGTCAGGGGTGTCAAAGTCATTTTAGCTCAGGGGCCACATGGAGGAAAATCTATTCCCAAGAGGGCCGGACAGGTAAAATCATGGTATAAATAACGTATAAACAACAACTTCAGATTGTTTTCTTTGTTTTAATGTGATCAACATAAAACATAAAGCTGTAGCAGGAGGACAACACAATATCACAAGGGTGATTCAAGGGTGATTCCTTAGATTTACTAAAAATGGTAGTAGACTATTTATTTGGGTTGAATTTAAACAAATTAAGTTGAACATTGCTAAATGTATTATTATTATTTTAATTATTATTATTATTATTATTATGAAAATGTTTGATGGTCGCCTAGCGATCTACGTACACAACCCCCTCAGGCCACGATAAAATTGTCAAGTGTTGACTGGTCTGCGGTGATAAAAAGTTTGGGGACCACTGGTCTACAAAACAAACCATCCTTACACAATGACTTGCCCTATTACCACAATAACTTGCCTAATTAACCTAGTTAAGCCTTTAATAGCTGAATACTAATACCTAGTAAAATATTCCGTGCTGTATGAGTTATTAAAATTACTATGATTTAAAATGTGTTGAGAAAAAAATCTTCTCTCAAAGATTAAGAACAGAAATGAGGGAAAATTATACAGGGAATCTAATAATTCACATGAAGGAAAATCTATTCCCAAGAGGGCCGGACAGGTAAAATCATGGTATAAATAACGTATAAACAACAACTTCAGATTGTTTTCTTTGTTTTAATGTGATCAACATAAAACATAAAGCTGTAGCGGGAGGACAACACGATCTCACAGCAATTCGTGACTGTTTATTCAGTGGCAAATTCATATGAATCTCGTTAGTACAATTTAGTACGATTTGCTTATCCACCAATGACGGCTGGGTTGAGGGGTGTGGTTGGAAGCCACGCCTCCTTTTTTATTGCCCTTATTCTAAAATGCGGAAGTGCTCTCGTTTTTGAGATTGTTTCCGATTGAGTTCCCTATGGGAGAAATGAACAAGAGTAATAAATGGCAGAAAACGGTCAAGTATGAAAACCTTGTGGAAACCTTGTCTCGAGCCGCCCCCAGGTAAATTGAGTTTGAGACCCCTGATCTAACGACTCTTCAGTCTTCTGAATCTATCAGGTAACGTGTGACAGCGTCAGAACACTGCTTTAATCTTTCACTTTTACGCTTGTACTCAGTAGTGTTAGCGTAAACCTCAGACACTGTTGGTTGGTTCCACATCTTTTTTTACCAACCAAGTTTGTCGATGCCCTTGACACAGATCACTCTGCCTATTCATGCCAGAGTCCAGCGGAAAAAGTGACTGAGAGGTAGTAATATGTGTGTAACTTCTGAGCTGAGGTTAATTCCTCAACTGTGGCGATTCTCTGACTCTGCATTACTTCTGCTGATGTACTCCTGTGCTGAACAGGCATTGTTTTGGCTTTCATGAAGAAGTCTGGGACATTTCATAAGCTACTATTAAACCGTAGCTCTAAACAAAAGGCCCGAAGAGAGCCGATCCATCTTCTGCTTTAAATGACTCCAGCAGGCAAATTGCTCCTTCCATTAGAAGGCCGTGGCAGCATCGAGACTCCAGGTCTCTTTCATTCTTTTCTTGGTTTTTCTATCACATCAATCTCCCATCGACCCGCATCCACCAGTAATTACAAAGGAAAGCCACGCTTTCGGGGAAACAGCCGCTTTATTTGGGAGAAAGGTTCAAAGATGCGCTGCTTTACAACACAACGAAGACGAAAGGATCACAAAACGGGAGCCGAATAACTATCGATTTCTGACAGAATGGTATGATGACTGTTTTCAATCAAATTCCTGGACTGGAATGTCTTTAAGGATACTAAATAAACAAGACTGTGAAGAGAAAAAGAACTGGTCAATTTAACGGTTATTGTTAAAAACAACATCTAACTGCAGTTATGTATCGATATAACGTATTGCACACTACTTTCCAAGGCCACATTAATTTGCTAATGTAACCCTGCCGGTCCTACACCACCCAAACCGCTACGAGCTGGGATTGCACCGACAACTCTTTGCATGGGAGTCGGTTGCTCTAACAAGGAGGCGAAAGACCATGGAATCCAGTGTCAGTCAGTAGAGCACCTTTGGAGGTCAGAGGAGCTAGGTTTAACTGCACAGCACTTCATTAGCTGGCCTCTGTTACGCTTAAAAACAGAAAATGTTATTAGCATTAAAAAAGTGTTTTTTTTATTTATTATTATTAAACATACTTTTCCCAGAGATGGGTTGCGGCTGGAAGGGCATCCGCTGCATAAAACAAATGCTGGATAAGTTGGCGGTTCATTCCGCTATGGCGACCCCGGATTAATAAAGCGACTAAGCCGAAAAGAAAATGAATGAATGAATGAATTAAACATACTGAAAATGTAATATTTTTTTATGATATGAAGCTGAATTTGAATCAAAAAAATTACCTTTCAGAAATAATCGAATCCTAATATCAAGATTCGAAGATCAAGACACATAGTTAACTTGTATTTATTTTAATAATTATATAAAAATAATCATTATAATATATAATTATTATTATCATCATCAATGTTGAAAACAACTTGATTATTTAACATATTTTACTTTTTTTTTTTTTTGATGATGATTTTTGATGAACAGAAAACTCAAAATTTAAAATAGAATTTTATTTTAAATTTATTTAAAATAGAAATTTTCACCGGTCACAACTTCACAAACTTATTATTTACAACCCCAAATTAGAAAAATTTGGGACAGAATAGAAATAGCAAAAAAAAAAAGGGATTTCTAAATTTACTTGTATTTTATTGCAGACAATACAACAAACATTATTTATTGTGTTCCTTTAATGATTTTTATTTATTCATTTATTCATATTATTTTTTGTAAATAAATTTTGGTTCTTAGATTAAAGATTAAAAAGTTGGAACAGTAAAGCGTTTACCACTTTGTAATGTTGCAATTCCTTTTCACAACACTTTAAAGACGTTTAGGGACTGAAGACACCAAGTGATGAAGTGTTTCAGGTGTAATTTTGTCCCATTCTTCCTGAAAACAAGTCTTATGTGGGCAGGGTCTTTGCGTTTCAAAATGTGCCAAACATTCTCTATTGGAGACAGGTGGGGATTGCAGGCAGGCCAGTCAAGTATTTGTATCCTCCTCCTTCGCAGCCATGACTGTCCATACTGTTCCACCTTTTTTTGATTTGGAGTTGTACAAAGTATTGCAAACTACTAGTATTTACTTTGCTGTACAAATATAACTTAATTGTGGACAACTTGTGCACTACCATTTCACTTTTAGTAGACTTAAAAGTATACTTTATATACAAAAAAGATGGTTAATTAAAATCAATTGGTATTTATGAAGTACACAAAGGTATACTAATACATAGATGTAAGTATACTCACTACATGACATACTAAGTAAGTATATACGATTAAAGTAAAAGCATACAAAAGAGACTGGCTGTTAAATATTTTGTTGAATATTAAGTTTTGGTTAAATATTAAGGTAATATTAAGTTAATATTTTTACATTATTTAAACATTATCAGAGTGGCGCAGTGGGTAGCTGGTTCGAACCTTGGTTGGGTCAGTTGGCATATCTGTGTGGAGTTTGCGTGTTCTCCCTGTGTCGGCGTGGCTTTCCTCCGGGTGCTCCAGGTTTCCCCCACTAGTCTAAAGACGTGGTATAGGTGAATTGGGTAAGCAAAATTTTCCGTAGTGTATATGTGTGAATGAGTGATTTCCAGTGATGGGTTGCAGCTGGAAGGGCATCCGCTGCGTAAAAGAAATGCTAGATAAGTTGGCGGTTCCTTCCGCTGTGGCGACCCCAGATAATTAAAGGGACTAAGCCGACAAGAAAATGAATGAATGAATGAACATTACTACATTTCAAAGATTACTCAACATTTTATTTTCACAAGTATTTGAAACATTCATTCATTTTTCTTTGGCTTAGTCTCTGTTAAAGAGGTCCCCACAGTGGAATGAACCACCAACTATTCCAGCATATGTTTAAGGCAGCGAATGCCCTTCCAGCTGCAACATTGGGAAACATTCTCACACACACACACACACACACACACACACACACACACACACACACACTTATAGTGCAGGTCTTTGGACTGTGGGAAACCGGAGCAGAGCACTCAGAGGAAACCCACTACAACACAGGGTTAATATCCAAACTCCACACAGATATGCCAACTGGCCCAGCTGGGACTCGAACCAGCGATCTTCTTGCTGTAAGGTGACACCGCTAATCACTGAGCCACCATGCCGCCTATTTGAAATGAGACTTTCCTAACATAAAATTGCTGATGTAAATTTAATTTGTTGTGGATATTTAAAAAAAAAAAATTCCACCACTGTACACTCTAAAAAATATTTTTGCTGATTGTTCAAACTACTTATTTATAATGAGCTGAATTAACACAATTCTTGAGGGTTTTTGTGAGGTAACTTAATTGTTTATTGTTCAATCAACTTAAATTTGTAAAACAATTAAGTTAATTGTTTTTACAAATTTAAGTTGATTGAACATTAAAGTTAACTTAATTGATTTGTGTTGAGACAACATAAACGAATTGTGTGGAACCCAGCATTTTTTACAGTGTATATTGTGCAGCCCTAATATATAGTCAAAAACAATACGCAGAATCTCAGAAGAGCTCCTAGATGTCTGAACTAATGTTTGAGCATCTGATCCTGTCGCAGAAAGAGAAGCGAAAGTCCAACAAAGACAAACAAACAACGCAAACAAATATCAAGCGGATGGAAACAGAACGGCGGATCTGAAATGAAGTCACGGATGGCCGGTCGGAGATATTCACCCGTCGTCACACCGAGCTCTGCTTAAATGAGGGATTAAATGAGGGGAAATCGCTATCTCTAGCTGCCATCCAGCGCAGGTGAGCGGCGGCGCTCCTATAAGCTCCATTCTCCTCCTAAACACATACCTTTGGCTCTCTGACAGCCCCATTAATACTCACGCACAACACAAACACATCCCGAAATCCTGCTGAGGCAGAGGAACCTGAAAGCTTTTTTCTGACGCTTAAACCCACAAACACCAGATTCAAATAGAGAAACTTTCTCCAGAGAAAGAGAGGAAAATAAACATGTGATTCTTCAACTTCTGCAGAATCTCTCTCTGTCTCTCTCTCTCTCTCTCTCTCTCTCTCTCTCTCTCT
>CAIGQQ010033255.1:4099599-4116586 GCA_903798035.1 Danio albolineatus
CATGCTACTGTGATGGTTGTGTTTAGGGTAGGGGGAGGTGTAGGCGATCGTCAACTACGAATCGGACCTTGTGCCGCCCACTAAGGTAACACTCATGCTACTGTGACGGCTGGGTTTAGGACAGGGGGAGGTGTAGGCGATCGTCAACTACGTAGCAGACCATGTACCGCCCATTAAGGTAACACCCATGTTACTTTGACGGTTGGGTTTAGGGTAGGGGGAGTTGTAGGTGCTCGTCAACTACCTACAGACCTTGTACCGCTCACTAAGGTAAGGCCCATGCTACTGTGATGGTTGGGTTTAGGGAAGGGGGAGGTGTAGGTGATCGTCAACTACGTATCGGACCTGTACCACGCACTAAGGTAACGCCCATGCTACTGTAATAGTTAGGTTTAGGGTAGGGGAGGTGCAGGCGCTCGTCAACTACATATCGGACCTTTTTGTGCGTGTGTTTGCATTGTGTGTGTGTTCATGAGAGTTGTGGGTGTGTGCACTGTGCGTGTTTGTTTAATGAGAGTTGTGTGTATGTGTGTGTGTATTGTGTATGTGTACTGTATGTGTATGTGTGCGTGTGTTTATGAGATTTTGTGTGTGTTCACTTGTGTGTGTGCATTGTGTGTGTGTTCATGACAGTTGTGTATGTGTGTTTAATGCGAGTTGGCTGTGTGCAAATGTCTGCGTGTATGTTCATAAAAGTTGTGTGTGTACATTTTGTGTGCGTTTAATGAGAGTTGTGTGTGTGTGCGTAAATGTCTGTGTGTGCATTGTGTGTGTGTGCATTGTGCTGTGTTTAATGAGAGTTGTTTGTCTGCATTGTGTATGTGTGCGTGTGAGCGAGCATTATGTCTGCATGTGCTAATAAGAGTTTTGTGTGTGTGCACGTGCATTGTGTGTGTGTTACCTGTCTGTCTGAGAGCTGAGGTAGCAGAGCAGATGACAGGCCCAGAGCAGGGGTCCGGCGTATGTGCTCAGTGCTGTCAGGATAATAGCAGGAGCTTCTACATAACTCTCCAAACCCACAAAGCCCACAGAGATGTCCACCGTCCCGATGTTATTAGAGTTTCCCTGAACACAACACACACACAAAACAACATCAACACACTGACTTCACACACGTCTGGACGTTTCAGAAACACCTTCAAAATGAACTGTTGTTTGCAATGTCATGGGGCTGAGTAGATGACGTCAACGTTTTTGTTTGGAGAGAACATTTAATACTTGTAAGGGATAGTTCACACAACATTTTTAATTACCTGATTATTTACTCTTACACACATGGTTTTACACCTTTTATGGGGTTCTTTCTTCTGGTGAACACAAAGGAAGATATTTTAAAGAATGCTAGTTGCTGGCACCAATCAACATCCAAAACATTTTTTAAAAATAAAATAAAAAAGTACAAGGAAATTAATTTTCTGGGTTGAAACTGAAATCGAAAATTCTGGATGCACTTGGCTGAAACCGAAACCGAAACTTATGTACAATCAATTCTTCATTTTTCATTTTAATCCCTTTATTCATCAGGGGTCGCCACAGTGGAATGAACCGCCAACTTATCCAGCATATGTTTTACACAGCGGATGCCCTTCCAGCTGCAACCCATCTTTGGGAAACACCCATACACACTCATTCACACACTATGGACAATTTAGTTTATTCAATTCACCTATAGCACATGTGTTTGGATTGTAGGGGAAACCGGAGCACCCGGAGGAAACCCACGTGAACACGAGGAGAACATGCAAACTCCAAACAGAAATGTCAACTGGCCGAGCCGGGACTCAAACCAGCGACCTTCTTGCTGTGAGGCGACAGTGCTAATTAATGAGCCACCGTGCCACCCTTATTTGGTTTTACAGTATCGTGATTACTGCTCTAAAATATATTAATATTAGGTGTCTGGGTAAAAAAACAACATCTTTTTTCCCTTTGAACACAAAATATTTTATTTTGAGAAACATTTATAATATTTCAGAGCAGTAAACATGTCAGGCTAAATAATTCAAATGAATCATTGACTTCTGATATCTTCTATAGTTTCAAAAACACAGATTTGTTTATAATTTTAAGCGGCATTTTTTGATATCTTTTCCACTGGAAATGCTGTTGTCCTTAAAAAAAACTGAAAGAAAACAATCGTACTCATACCTTGGGAATGGTATCGCAGAAAATTCTGACGATTTTAAAACCTTGACTTTTCCAAACCGCGGTATACCTTGAAAACGGTCATCATCCCATGCCTACACCCTAAAGGCAATAAACATTTTTATATTTACAACCTCAGATTCCAGATATTTTTCAATCTCAGCCAAATATTGCCAGAGTTGCTGTAATGTAGCAGAGAAAGCTAAATAGCCATTCAAATGCTGCTATTTCTACAGAGTTTCTTCTGTTTCTGCATTTGGGCTTCCAAAGGACACGACACAGAGACAGAAGTGCTTACAGTTTGATTTAATTACGTTCAAGAGAATTATAAAAAATATATATAGCTAGCATTTGACAAAGGAGAGCTTCCAGAATCTCTCCTAGTTCAGTGCTGGATTCGGCTAAAACTCCTCCAACCGACGAAGCTGTGGATTGTGAGCCACAACCTGTAAGTGTTTTTATTTGTTAAAATTGCTTAATTACATGCACAGTTTCTAGCATTAACAATATGTTGTAGCGAGAACGTAACAAGGATGTAAACAACAGGAAATGCTGTTTGGCACCGCTAACAATTTAGCTACAAATTCATATTTATCAGTCAAACCGCTGTACACACCCACAATCTTCACCAGCGCTGCAGTGTCTCTCTATGCGGATGCTTTCCGTGCGTTCTCGCAAAAGATATGAGAACTTTTTATATTACTTACACATGCTTATTCCAAATATATGTGAAAGACACTTGTCAGATGTCATTTTAGAGAGCAGGCGTGAGGTTCAGCTGTGTGCTCTTCATTCTTCTGTCTGATTCAGACAGCTAATGCTGCTAACAGCTACTCTGACTGGACTGTTTACACAGTGCAAAAGTGCACACTTGTTGGAGCATGACATGGAGCCAGCACATCATCACAGCACATTATGTTAGCTGACCAATCAGAGCCTCTTGAGGGCGGGCCTTTTCATGTTAGCAGAGTAGCTGTATATAATCAAAGTAAGATATATGAACACATAATCTGATTTTCTACAAGCGAAGCACGAGCACACATTGCTTTGCATCTTATAAACACAACAAAGCCTTAAAAATACAATGTGGACCACCACTTTAACATTGCACAGTGAGTTAACATGAGCTAAGATCAGTGGTGGAAAGAGTACTGAATATTCATACTCAGGTAAAAGTTCCATTACTTGCCCAAAAATGTAGAACGAGTAAAAGTATCTGTAGTAAATATTACTCAAAGTATGAGTAAAAGGTAGACCTTTTAAAAGTACTCAAGAGTAATGAGTAGAGAGTATTACGCTGTAGAAAAGTTGATGCGTTTACAGAATGTTACATTTACACATCACTGCACAAACAATATGTGGTGTATTTAGGGATCTTCCTATTTTCGTTTGTTCCTTCCAACCTTCCTTCAATTATTTGTTTGTTCTTTCCTTCCTTCATTCATTCGTTTGTTCTCTCCTTCCTTCATTCGCTCGTTCGTTAATTTTTGTTCCTTCCTACATTAGGTCCTTTAGTTCATTCATTCGTTTGATCACTCTTTCCTTCCTTCCTTAGTTTGTTCACTCATTGTTTATTTCATATTTTTGTTCCTTCCTTCATTAGGTTCTTTGTTCGTTTGTTCGTTCGTTCCTTCTTCCTTAGTTTGTTCAGTCCTTCCTTGAATCCTTCCTTTATTTATTTGGTTCTTCGATCCTTCCTTCCATTCCTTGTTCGGTCCTACCTTTTATTTGGCCCTTCCTTCCGTTCTTCATTCGTTCCATTTAGTGATTGTTTAAGGCTGTTTGGTGATTTCAGTCATCATACAGTAGACATCCATCATTTTCAGTGACATGCAGTCTATAAACAGTCTCTGGATCATTGCGTGTGCAGATTTTGAACATCTTCTTGGACATTTTTAATGTTTCCAAAAGGTTTGCTGCATTTATAAAGCACCCATGACTTGAGGTTGTTCAGTACGATGCGATTTACTTTCTATTTGATTGGACAGGAATCACAGGACTGATCTTTCTACTGTAGACAATGACCATAGACAAGAATAATAAAGTAGTGACTGCAGGTTGAAGGACAGTAGTGGAGTAAAAGTACCGATACTGCACTAAACAGGAACTCAAGGGGAAGTAAAAGTCCACATTTATAAAACTACTCAGTAAATTATAATTCCTAAGAAAAACTACTCAATTACAATAGTTTGAGTATTTGTAATTAGTTACTTTACACCACTGGCTAAGATGAGCTAACATGAACAACCTTGACTATTGTTAATGAAGATGAATAAATACCCTACTAAATGTATTACTGATCGTAGGTTCATTAACTAATGGACCATTATTTTCAAGTGTTCCCCAGTAGTTCAGGTAACGTTTCTTTTCTAATTGGGTTAAATGTGTCTGAATCCTCTGTGTGAACCTGCAGGTGTTGATGTGTGATGTTTTTTTCCAGTCTCCGCTGACAGACTCGGAGGGTCCCTGGACCGACGGAGGGGGAAATAAACACACAGATCTGCTCCTGCTGTCAGCGGCTCGCGGTAGGGCCCTGTCTGTCACTGTCAGGACAGCGGGATTAGGAAATCCTCCTCCTGGATCACTCGCTCCCATTATTTCAGGCCGGTTTACAGTGTCAGGGCGGGCGGGAAAAGCGCCTGGCCTGATCGAAATGTGCTAAATCAGAGTGGCAATTTACAATTAACAATCACTCTCGCTGCGCTTAATGACTGGAGAGGATTATATTCAATAAATGCGTCCTTCGACAGTTTGACTTTACTGACCCGCGCTGTCCTTTTGATGATGATGTCATTGTCAAGCCCATAATTCCACGCTGCGCCGCTTTAGATGGTAATTGGCCAGTAAAGAGCCGTTTATGACCCTCACTCACACGCATATCTCAGCACGGCTCTCTGGATTCACTTCATCTTGATTTTTCTTTAGGAAATGGAGTCTTGTTGAAAGGTGGCACAGTGGCTTAGTGCTTAGCTCTGTCACCTTACAGCAATAAAGTCACTGGTTTGAGTCCTGGCTGGGTCAGTTGGTATTTCCGTGTGGAGTTTGAATGTTCACCCCATTCTGGTGTGGGTTTCCTCCGGGTGCTCCAGTTTCCCCCACAGTCCAAAGATTATAGGTGAATTGGATAAACTAAATTGGCTGTAGTGTATGTGTGTGTGAATGTAAGAGTGTATGGTTGTTTGCCAGTTCCCAGTGGGTTGTGGCTAGAAGGGCATCCGCTGCGTAAAGCATATGCTGGAATAGTTGGTGGTTCATTCCACTGTGGCGACCCCTGATAAATAAGGGACTAAGCCGAAGGAAATTGAATGAATAAATAAATAGATATTTACACACATTTAAATAAGTGAATATTAGGCTACAAAATCTGCAGGCACATATTTGAAACATGCTTTTTGCAGCTTGTTCAAACTACTTAAAAAAAACGAGCTAAAACAACACAATTCTTGAGATTTTTTTTGGAACAACTTAATTTTTTTGTGTTCAATCTACATAAATTCTCAAGTTAACTTAATCGATTTGTGTTGGAAAAACATGAATGAGTCTTTTTTTTTTACATGTTGCGCCTGGTAAAGAGTCATCTTACACTCTGCAAACTTTTGTAAACTCAGGCTCATTCTGATTACGTACCCCAGTGACACTTCTGGAGATCGACAAATATGCCCCAGGAGCTACGGTTATTGCAGTTTTTGTTTTTCGTAAATTTCCTTAAATTTCTCTTGCAAGTGCCATTCGCGCCTGCTTCTCACAAAGAAATCCTCAAGAGGTCGCTGTAGACTGACCAATCGACCGACCCACCCTACTCTTTCTTTAAACCCAACCCATAGTGTTTTCAAAAGCACCGATTGTCAAGTGACCACCCACTTCCCTAAACCCAACCGACAGTATTTTCAAAAGCAATCCAGAAAAAAAGCCATTGCGGCAGCCAAATTTTTACCACGTTTTCAGATTTTACCACACTCTCACTCTGTTATTTACTTTTTATTTATTTTTTGGCCTTTGTTTTTGTATTACCTGCTTTAAGGAACCGCTTTTCGCCGGACTCGAACCCCGTCATCGCAGTTCTTGAGACGCAGCTCGAGCTACTGGACAAACTGGTAACGGTGCGAAAGCCGTCCACATGGAGATAAGCGGTCAGCTGGTAAGCGCGAAAAGGAACGGCATCATTCCGCCCCGTAGAGTTCATTTTTAAGACCAAATGCAGCCATACGTATCTCTGCCTACATAATTCGCGATCTCTAGAAACGTATATAGGGATACATTTTCAGAATGAGCCTATGTCGACTTTTGTCCAATCAAATGCTCCCATATGTGAATGGCCCGCCTCCTAATAACCAGCTATCAAGAGCAAGAAGGAAATCACGCATCAGCCTTTTTCGGTAAAGTCTAGATAGGACACATCTGCGGATATGAACATCAATATAGCATCATTCTTTACGACAGTGTATAACAATAATGGATATTTTTAAAGTACTGTGATGGTTGGGTTTAATAATAATAATAATAATAATTTCTTACATTTATATAGCGTTTTTCTAGACACCTAAAGCGCTTAACACAATGGGGGATCTTCCATCCACCCCCAGTGTGCAGCATCCACCTGGATGACGCGACAACAGCAATATTGCACCAGACCGCACATCACACACCAGCTGATTGGTGGAGAGGAGACAGAATGATTAAGCCGATTATGATATGGGGATGTTAGGAGGCCATGATGGACTGAGGCCAGCGGGCAGATCTGGCCAGGATGCCAGGGTTAAACCCCTACTCTTTTTCCAAGAACATCCTGGGATTTTTGACGACCACAGAGAGTGAGGTTTAACGTCTCATCCGAAAGACGGCACTCACTGAGCAGTACAGAGTCCCCTTCACTATACTGGGGCGTTAGGACCCACACAGACCACAGGTTGAACACCCCCTGTTGGCCTCACTTTTACCACTTCTCGCAGCGACCGAGCTTTCTTACGCTATCTCCCGGCAATTCGTAACTTTTTATTTAGTGGCTAATTCGTATGATGTAATTCATACAATTCAGTACGATTTGCTCATCAACCAATGACGGTTGTGTTTAGGGGTGGGGTTGGGTGCCACGCCTCCTTTTTTAAATCGTACATTTTCGTACGACTGAACTCATACGAATTCGTAAGAATTAGCCACTAAACTGCCAAAACGTAAAATACTTACGTTTTCTCGTGAGATCAGGCTGAGCTTTCCCATGTGGTCTCCCATCCAGGTACTGACCGGGCGCAGCACTACTTAGCTTCAGTTGGCAAGCATGTGAGAGTTGCAGAGAGCTAGCTGCCAGTTAGAGTAGGGGTAGATGTTAAAAAATATAATATATTGGGTAATTTTAATAATATTATAAATAATACTCGGCACAAGTGCTGTTTTGACGTTACTGTGATGGTTGGTTTTAGGGTTGAGGTGCGTGTAGATGTTAATAAAATACAAATTAATGGGAAATGTAATAAATAGTACAAATCATTTTCGTTATCTTCCGACCGCAACCGTATCCGATTGAGCAACAACCCTCTTTTTTCCCAGTTGCCTCTAACAAGCACATTTTATTGTACTGCTTGCAATAGAAGTGGCTGGGGCTTATTCATTCAGCAAGCCTCTTCATTGCGGTTATAACTAAACCTGCTGGTGAGTGTTGAATCGAGGGAACGAGGCTTTCAATACGTCCTCATTTGACGAGGGCAGTAAATGATGAGAAACAGACTGAATGAATGTGTAAAAGCAGCAGCTGATGATTTCATGCTTGGGTTGAGGCAATATGTAAAGAGACGTCCCGCACATTTTGCTGAGTCGCGATCCTATAATGGGAATCTGCAGTGAATGGAAGATTTCTGCTGTCGTCAATGTTTACCAAACTAAAGGGCATTTTCGCACACTTATAGTTCAGTTTGTCCGGCTGTTCATTTGGTCTACTGTACAGCTCAAATCCGGTCCACAATCCAACTCAATTTGCATAATAAACCTCTATTGGTGGTGTTCGTTTTACTTTATCTATGTACAAATATGAGAAAACAGACCAGTGTTATTTACTGTGGGTCCTGTTGTAGCATTTATTTATAGACTTGAATTAACTTTACTATAGTTTTCATTTTAACTTTAGTTTAAGTTGTATCTTTTTTTATGCGGTAACAGTTTACTTAACTTTGTTAGTTAATGTTGGTTACTAACATTAACAAATAAGGAACTATACAGGATTTATTTATCTTTGTTAATGTTTAAAAATGTTTTTAAAAAATGCTGGGTTCCACACAAATCCTCCATGTTGTCTCAAAACACATTGATTAAGTTAAATAAATCCTTTTGGTGCGTTTGCAAGTGTATGTGCATGCGTGTGTGTGTGTGTGTATGTGCATGTATTTGTGTGTGTGTGTCTCCCACTTTCTCCCTTTTCATCTTCAGACCCCGCCCTAATTACGTCGACGACGTGCCCCAGGATTGGTTGGAGTGACCCAGGGCATACTTTAAAAAGAGGAAAACGGGTCGGGAAAGCAAGTTTGGCGTTTTGTTTATGCATTTTTTGTGCGATTATAAAACTATTTTGTTGCTACGTGAAATTTTTGATTGTGTTGTGAAAATTGTGACTTTTTGGTGTAAAACAATCCATGTTTCTCCGTCCTATTATTTTGTTTTTGGGTTTGTTTGTTTGTTTGTTGACGCTGTAAATATTGAATTCTATTCACGGTAAGAAGCAGTAGGGGTTGGACACCACACTTTTCTTTTTGTAAATATTTTCTCCTGTGATTAAAAAAAAAAAAAAATAAATAAAATAAAGACAAATAAAGGGACCCGACTCCAAAGGGTCATAAAAGTGAATTTTATTTGTCTGGTGGTCTTTTTATGTTGCGGCCTTGACCCTAGACCAGGGTCGTAACACTTTTTACAAATTTAAGTGGATTGAACGTAAAACGATTAAGTTGTTGCATGTTTTAAACAACATAGAGCAAAATGTGAAAATGACAGTTGCGCTGATCTGAAAATAGCAACAAATTGCGCAATACACATCTTGCGCCTTAAGGCTGATTTATACTTCTGCGTCAAGCGCATGCGTATGTTCCGGCGCAGCTTGCGTGTGGTCGCATAGCCCTCGCTGTGCCCGTCGAAAAAATGCATTTCGCAAGCTCTGTGATTGGTTACGCTGACGAGTGTGGGTGTGGTGAGAGCTGCGCAAGCCCGATGGAGCGAGTGTTTACAAGTGTAAATTCCCGTGTAGGAGCTCTAGATGGGAAACTGTTGTTTTGTGTTTACCTTATGATTAAAGTTGTTGCACGTAGATTAAGGTAGCGTTCAGAAAAAACAAAACACCAGCGAAGAAACTCAACACAGAGGAACATAAACACCTACTGCCAGCTAGCGTTTCGGAAGTGATATTGCAGAACAACACAAAAGGAACACAGAAGTACAAATGCATGACAACGCGCTGCATGTGCCGTAGGTCACGCCGATCACGTGATGCAGAAGTATAAACCAGGCTTTATTGCATTACTCGTAATTTTTTATAATAATTTTTTCAGGGTTTTCACCTTTATTAGATAGGACAGTAGAGATAATTGACAGAAAAGCATGGGGCATAGGATCGGCATAGGACCATGAGGCGGAATAGGATCGGCATAGGACTGCAAGGCAGAATCGAACTCGGGTCACCGTGAGCACCGGAGTGCATGTGTCGACGCACTAACCACTACACCACTAGCGCCGACTACTTTATGTGTATGATAGGGCCCTTAACTTTGACTTATAATTTCTGAAAACAGTTTCTTTTACTTGTCTAGAAAATGCTTCTTGTTTTAAATGTTCTTAAACATTTGGACTACAATCACGACAAAACCTCCAAGCAAGAAAAACCTGCTGAATGCTTCCCATTTTTTCCTCTCCTCATTTAACACATTCTCAGTGGTGTTTCTCTATAACACACCAAGCCTTCAAAGCCTCAAATACAAAGAGCCTCATTCACATCATTCCAAAAAAATCCATTCATACGCATTTAAATGTGAAAAGTGCTCAAACCCTTGATGGAATCAAATGTGCTGAGCAATCGACTCCAGTCTGAAACACCCTGAGAACAATGAAGCTGCAATTATGAAATCGATATGCATTAACAAAGCCAACCGGACCCCCATTGTCTCCGCTAAACTAAGCCAGAAGTGCGCTCTCCTCCTTACCTGGAAGTAGAAGAAGGCCTGTCCGAACCAGTAGTGCATGATGGTGGTCTGAGCGGCGTCATAGTGGAGCTTCTTCCAGATGAACTGAGCCATGATGGTCTGGACGAGCAGACAGCAGGCCAACGTGGGAAGATTGTGAGCTCTGAAGAGCAGAGCCACCAGTAAAACCACACCGCTGTACACTTCCCACAATCCTCTGCTCTTCAGACGCCCGCTGTCCACCGACGACGACATCACCTGCGAACGCAACAGGTCCTTCACACCCGTGAACAAGATGCCTAGGACGAATACGTAGACGAATCGAGCCTCCACGGTTCCCCTGTAAGAGAAAAGGAGAAAGAGCTTTACTTATACATAAAAAACAATTATTCACTATATTGTTTTTTAAGGTACACTCTCAAAGCTACATGGTGGTACAAATAATGTTCCTCAAGAAAAAATGTAAAAGTTGTACCTTATATGGTACAGAAAAGACCCCTTATGATACTCTTATGGACCTTTTATGGTACAATTGAAATGAAGGTACACAATTGTTCTCATAAAAAGGTACAGAAGTGTTGGACAGCTCCTTCTTTATTACAATATCTATGAAAATAAATATTACTGAAAAGTGATTTATGGATAATTTCCATATTAAAACATAAATCATCATTTAAAAGCATATAGCACCCCAACGCGGACACACCGGGGCGCTGTTTTTCCACATGTCAGCGGTTATGAATAGATTACACCAAAAAGAACACGAGTAGTCTTGACAAACTATACATCAGTCTAATGTTGTGTTCACACCAGACGTGGTAGAAGCGTCAATCGCGAGTGATTTACATGTTAAGTCAATGCAAAGACATGAATAGACATCCTGCGGTGCGATACGCGCGAATGAGGCAGTGTAAATGACGCAATTCAAGCGGATGAAGTGGTGCGAGTTTAGCGTTTTGCGCGATTGACGCACGAAACACACGATACCTGTGTCAATCGCGCAAAACGCTGAACTTGCACCGATCAATTTGTGCGATATGTGTCATTTGCACTGCCTTATTCGCGCGTATCGTGCCGCAGGAAAAGCCCGAGTTTGAAAATCTGAACTTCAGCGGACATTCGCACCGTGTTAACCAATCAGTGGCTTGCTCTTGATGGGGTGTGATTATGACGTAGCGCCTGCTGTTTGTGTCCCAGGGGAAAATTCTCCTGCCGACACCGACAACAGTTCATCAAACTGGGCTTGGCTCAGTCAGAAGCACCGCGGAAAGCTTCCATCATCCAGGTTAGGAGTTTATGAGCTCACAGAGCTGGCTCACCTCTGAAAAGATCTAGTGGACTCAGATACGGTTACAAATGAATTGATGCTGTTTATCAGCCTTCATAAAGCACATAAACACAGTTTTTTTCTCTATAAAATCCATATTAGCCATTTAGCAATGAAGCTAGAGCCACCAGGCCATAGACAGAAGCCCTGCCAATCACGCAAATCCGCGTCTGTTGTAAAGTGAATTTGACGCTTGAATGAAGCGAGTAAACTCAAAATGTTCAATAGCGCGTAAACATTAATAATTATTTTCTTTTAACTATTAAGTTCTATAATGCAAAACAGCTGGTAAAACAAATCTACTACACGAGCTGTCACCGGAGCACTAACCACTAGACTATCACCCCAACATTTAATGACAGTTTAATGACCACTGATGTCAAAAAAATTAATAATGATGCTGTCACAAAATTCATGGCGCAATCATAATGGCATAATGACAGTCATGTTTATGACAGATTTATGACAAGTTATGTTGTCTTGTTTATGTCAAGTTTACAAAAACAGGTTGTGACATACTTGTTCATCAAGTTTTCATACCAGAATCGTAAGCATACTTAAACTCTAATTCACAGTATATTCAACACGTGTGTCATGTCCTTATATACATGACAATACACGTATTACAGCATTTATTCATGTTAGTTAATGGTCATACAGTTGTTGCTTGTTCGTTTATAATGACTCCTAATGTTAGCAAGCATGAATTTGCATTTTAATACTACATACGACTATGATTAATAAATGCAGTGCATGTATTGTTTTAATAGCTCATGTTAGTAAATACATGAACTAATAAAACCTCATCCTTCAAGTTCCTGGGGACCCACATCTCAAGGGACCTCTCTCGGACCACCAACACCTCCAGTCTGGTCAAGAAGGCTCACCAGCGCCTATTTTTCTTAAGGCAACTTAAGAAGAACCAGCTGTCATCAGCCGTCTTGGTGAACTTCTACCGCTGCACAATAGAGAGCATCCTGACCAACTGTGTTACAGTCTGGTATGGAAGCTGCTCTGTTGCTGAGCGTAAGGCCCTGCAACGGGTGGTGAAAACTGCCCAAGGCATCACAGGGACTCCACTTCCAGCTATAGAGGACATTCAGAAAAAACACAGTCTGCGCCGAGCACGCAGTATTCTCAAGGACTCCTCTCACCCTGCTCACAGACTGTTCTCTCTCCTGCCTTCCGGTAGGCACTTCAGGCTACCTCAGACAAAAACCAGCAGACTGAGGAACAGCTTTTTCCCCACTCCCCTCATAACTTATACTCCTCACTATCACTGCACTATTTAACATTTGCACATTTAAAAATTGCACATATTAATTGCTATTAATATTAATAAATAATTGATTCATTTATTTGAACTGTACATACCCACTGTACATATACATTTGTACTTGTTTATCTATCTACACACTTCTGATTATTAATATCAACCTGTACGTATAATCAATTATTGTAAATCTGGGCTCATAACTAAGGCACCCTTTATATAATGTTCATAATACATCCATCTCTAAATATCACCATAGTTTTTCTATAACTGCACTTTTATAATTTATACCTGTATCTGCACTTGCTGCTATTGCACTTCTGGTTAGAACTAAACTGCATTTCGTTGCATTGTACTTGTACATGTGTAATGACAATAAAGTTGAATGTAATCTAATCTAATCTTATGAAGTGTGTCTGGTTTCATGACAGTCTTGTGAACCCCGTCTTCAAGTAAAGCGTTAGCAAAAAAACTAAATCCTCCTGAAACGCTCATCAAAGATGCTCACATTTTCACCCACTCATGGAGAAATCGATATTGACTGCGAACACCCTTTTGTTTGAAGGCTTGTCTTCATCTCGCTCCAAGCTTGTGAAGTCTGGAGAGAATCAATAACAGCGAGGTTTTGGAGCTTGGCAGCGGAGAGCAGAAGTTACTTATTATAGCCTGGTGGAGGTCAGTCAGGTCGGCCGGCCCCAAAGCTCGCAGGGAAATCAGCAGAAACCGCCTTTAAAGACCACCGCATCGCTCTAAACCATGTAGGAAAAACCACTGGGAGGATATCAAGGTGCACACCTACTGTACTGTACATCAGAGAGACCGTTTCATCTCCACACATTAACAAAACACCTCAGATGCAAACTGTCTCAGTATTTAAGGGGACAGTTCACGCAAAGTTTTCCTTAACCTCAAGTCAACTAAGATATAGGTGACTTTTATCCCCAGTAGAATAGAATGCTTTTCTGCTAAAATGTTAGCTCTTGGCATGGATGTAGAATATTTGGTAGTATTTTACTTGAAGGGGTGTCATTAGATCTTTATGATGAATGGCATGATGGCCAATGAGATTTTATCACAACTGCTAATAAGTGGGTATAATTTGGGTGTAGAATTTTGGTAACATTAATATTTGGCAAATTTGGTAACAATATTTGATGACACTTGAAGTGGTTTCATTGAGCTTAAGTAAGACTAGATTAAGACTAAGATTAAGTAAGACATGAGATACCACAAATACAACAATTCAAACATGAGACAATTGGATCCACCCCACCAGGTGGAAATGCAGGAAAGTTCACCCTTCTCCTGTCCATCATTTCCATTTGAAGCATCTCCCGAAATGTGTAACTCACTCCCTCTTCACCCAACTCACACAGAATGGTCATTTCAAAGTATGAATGTTCTATATCAATCTGAGTGACTTATCTATCATGTTTGGTATCATTTGAAATGTCTCCATGCGACTGGTACAACGGTCTCATTTCCTCAGAAATAGACATAATCAAAATAATAGATATATAACTTTCAGGTATCTTTTGAACCACTGCTAAGGGTGTGCCTTTGCCTAGGGGGTTTGCCTTTTGTTGTTGCCCCTTAATTGAAGAAGATTCTTGGTGTGACTACTTAAAGGACAGTTTCAAGATGTTCAGCGTGATTCTGTACCCAGATTAGCCCGTAGCGTGGAGTTTTCATGCTTCGTACTAGTTTATTATTGTAACGAGTAACGATGCAACACATAAAATATTTATCGGAGTAAAAGTATTAAAATCATCGAAAATATGAAGTAAAAGTGGAAGTAAGAGAAAAAAAACAATACTGTACAGATATAGTCTTTTAGTACTGAAGTATAGTAGTGAAGTAGTTCGTTACTATACATCTCTGGCTAAATTATCCGTAGTGTATGTGTGTGATGCGCTGCAGCTGGAAGGGCATCCGCTGCGTAAAACATGCTGGATAAGTTGGCGGTTCATTCTGCTGTGGCGACCCCAGATTAATAAAGGGACTAAGCAGAAAATGAATGAATGAATGAATGATGTGCGTGGCCGAGAGCTGTGGAAACGAAACAAGGCCTGCCACAAATGCGAAACAACTGTGGCACACAGCTGCCTCGAGTCCCACGGAAGGAGCTCTAGACTATAAGAGAAGGAACGATGGCAGAGGAGGACGAGAGAGGACCGGGCCCGGACATATTGTTTTTACTTTTGCTTTCAGTTTGATGCCAGTGTTCCTGAGGACCTGCCGTCCGTTTGTTTTATTTTCATATAAAAAATTATTTAAAACTGCGTTGGTTTTCCGCCTCCTTCTTTCCGGCAGCCAGGTGGCCGTGAACTTCATTACAGTGGTGCTGAAATCCAGGAGAAGGAGGGACACGTTGTCCAGTTGCCCTCACCGCTGAGAGGAGGGGCGAGTGTTCGGGAGTTAACCTGAGAGGGGGAGAAACCCGTTCGTCTGCCCAGAGTGCCGGGGCGGCCTGAGGCTGGCGAGGAAAGGATTTGCCTGCTGCCGGCTCCCAGCATGGGGAGGAGCAGGGCATGCGGGGCTCCCTATCTGAAGGGAAAGAGCTGAAGGGAGCCATCCCAGAAAGCCCGGGGGGAGTCGCCGCGATCCGCCATGATGCCGAAGCCTGTGTCCTCCACTAAAGCAGAAGCGGAGCAGGAGACCGGAAATGCCGCCAGCCAGCTAGGAGAACCGCCGCCGGACACCAGAAGACGGACGGGTGGATAGATTCCTCCACAAGGCTCCCAACACCGTTGTCGCGTCTCTCAGCTGGTGAAGGCAGCATGTCTGGAGAACCAAACCCCAATATTTTTTTTTCTCTCTCTCCCCTCTCTCAATCTACTCTGTCTGTCCTCCTTTTTTCTCCGTCTCCTTTTCTCTCGGCCCGTCTCATACAGGTCTCGCAGGTGCCGTGGCGCCAACTTTATTTGGCCGTGAACTTCATTATACTTTTAACAGAGGCTAACAGTTTAAAGAAACAAGGTTGTAAATGAAGTTCAGTTTCTTGACTCATATCCCTCATAACACCTCACTGTATCACCAGGAGACACAGGCATTCATTTTGATTTCCTTGAATATGTCAAATTAAGATTTGTATATATATTTTTTTTTTCAATGCCAGTGGCTGACTTGCATTATATCAATCACCTATTCACGATTTCAGCTAAAAAAAAAAAAAACTTAAATAATGTTCTTCACCTTGCATGCCCAGGGGCTGAGCACATTTCCATTTTATTTCCCCCTCTGTTGCTGTGTTCGAGTTCCTTTTTACAAGTATTCATACTTTATCCGATTCTTTCTATTTTGGGAAGCTTTTACTTCGCTACATGATTACTTGATTTGCATACTTCATCTGCCGCCGCAAAACTAGATCAGACCACTTGCATTATATAACGTAATTTAATCAGAGAAGCACTGCAAGGAGAATGAAGAAACTGTTTAGAAACATTTTTAGTCAGAAACTGCCAGTACATTTCTGAAATAATTACAGAGGTTTAGCAAGTAACACTGGAAGAATTATGATGGATGGATGGATGGATGGATAGATGGATGGGCAGACAGACAAACAGATAGACAGACAGACAGACAGACAGACAGACTTATAAACGGACAGACATGAATAGTTAGATGATGTATGTATGTATGTATGTATGTATGTATGTATGTATGTATGTATGTATGTATGTATGTATGTATGTATGTATGTATGTATGTATGTATGGATGGATGGATGGATGGATGGATGAATGAATGGATGGATGAATGGATGATAGATAGACATGTAAAGAGTTAGATGATGGATGGATGACGGATGTTTGTGAAGAGTTAGATATCGGATGGGTGGATAGATGGACACAATAGACATGTGAAGAGATAGACAATGAATAAATGGATGGATTGATGGATGGATGAATGGATGGATGGACAGACATGTAAAGAGTTAGGTGATGGATGGAAGGATGGATGGATGGATGCACCCAATGGACGTGATGAGTTAGAGAATGAATGGATGGATGGACGGACATGTAAAGAGTTAGATGATGGATGGATGGATGGATGGATGGATGGATGGATGGATGGATGGATGGA
>CAIGQQ010033255.1:4121466-4149081 GCA_903798035.1 Danio albolineatus
AAAAAAAAACACTAGAGGGCGCTGTCTAAATTTTTGTGAAATGTAAAATATGTTGCTTATGATATGTTTATTTGCACAGTTTGCATGACAAATCAACAAGAGAGTGTTGTCTTTATTTTTTGCACTACATATATTGCTTCAGGTACATTTTGTTGCATGTTTCAGAGAAAAAAATGTGATTGTGCACATCAACGCGCAAAACGTCAGGCGCAAAAGCATAATTTTTTTTAAAAACACCTTATGCTCGTTTTTTGTTTTGACGCACTGAGTCAGAACATTCTCAGATTGGCACTTTTGTTCACGCGTACGGAGCCGCTGAAGTTACAGTAAACACCCCTTGGAGGCGCTCAAGCGCAAAACTGTCAATGCGAGCGCACATTGAAGAAGATGCCCGGAGGCGATATGAACGTGGAGCTGCTTATTGCACTGGTATCCGAACGAAAAGTGCTGTATGATAAACGAGACATCGACTACAAAAACGTTGACAAAAGGGAAACATTGTGGAGAGGAATTGCAGAAGAATTAGGAATCAAGGGAGAGTTAAAATTTTTCTGTTTTCATTAAGCGCCATCTAACGGTAAGGAGTGATTTAACGTACTCTCCTGCTTGACGCCAGTGAAAATCGCTTGGGTTTGAATGCAGAAAAACGTCTCGTAAAACGCTGACGATAAACGCAAACGAAAAGCATCCCGGTGTGTACGAGCCTTACTACGAAAATATAAGAAATGTCGCCCTCATTTACTCACACTCACATCATTACAATTTGTAAACAGCATCTCTTATTTCGCAACACAATAAGGGGATCGTTAGCTTATGCGAAATGGTAGCTGGTCTGCCTAATCCATATCGCGATGACAATCGAAAGTATGGGATTGTTTCAAAAGACTAAAACAATAACCCTAAAAACCTTCAGGCAAATGCTGGTCGAGTCTGAACATGTCTCGTTATGCAGTACTGTGGACTTGCTGCAGTAGTTGGAGTTACTGGTTACAGTGTTCGGCTGTATGCCAATTACAAGACCTGCCCAATGGATAATGAGAGTCAGACAGAGATTTTGTAACAGTTCCACTGCTGGCTGTGAGTGAGCAAGTGTTCAAGCGCGTTTGAGAAGCAGGAGTGCATTGGGATGCAGATTGAGAGGCAGTGTGGAGAAGTACTGTTAAGTGCTCGATACGATTGATTGTTGTATTATGTAAATACCCATTATACAGATTTCAGCTGCACTCAGTAAATGACTCTCGTTCTGTTTATCATTTGAGAAACAACACTTTTTGCTTAGCGTTTCTGTTTATTATTCGATTTTTTTTGGTAGCATTTTAGTTTAGGTCACAATTAATGGTATTTAAAAACTATTAACCAACACTACTAGCTTAATGAACTACTAATTAGCTGCTTATTAATAGTAAGGTAAAAGTATGGTTTAGGACTATAGGGATACAGAATAAGATCCTACTTTATAATTACTAATGAACAGTTAATATCTTAATAATAGGCAGGTAATAATCTTAATAATAATAAGGTAATAATAGTTAATCGCATGAATTATGACCTAAACTAAAGTGTTTTTAAAGTATAGTTTTTTATAATACCGATGTTTTATAATCAACAAAATAAAACGAAATTGATTCTACTGAACAACACATAGAAAAAATATTTTAATAATTTGCGTAACACTTTAATTTAGGCCACAATCCATGCTATAAACTGGATCTCTGCTTCATCCATCACTGACTGCTGTTTATCTGACGTAACAAAGGAAAAAACAAACACACAAATGTCAGAATGGTGGGCGGGGACAACAAGCTCATTTGCATTTAAAGCATACCTGCCAACATTTGGTTTTGAAAATTCGGGAGATTATAAATGCGGGGGGGGGGGTTCATATTAAAAATTAAAATACAAATAACAAAATAAACATACAAATGAGCCCCACGCAATATCCATGGCTCCTGGTGACACAATGAGGTCTTGTAAAGCGTAGCGATAACAATAAACTCTCCAAGGAATTGAACATTATTAATAATGTTAACATAATTTACAATTTTAGTGCCGTTGTGATTTCACATGCTGAGTGATGTCGTTTTTCCCACCGTGTCCGACATTAAAATCAATACGACATACCTTGCAGAAAGCGTGGGCGTCATCAAGGTGGCTTCTAGACAAAGCTCTTCCGTCCAGCTGTTGGTAAATTTACATGTATATGTTTTTTATAGCACAACCTGACTCTTCCTTCCATCATGTGTACTACTACTGACGCAGCTGCTTGTTGCTACTGCCACCGTTCAAGTCCCGCATCTACCTCCTGCGCAGAAATCAAAAGCGCACCTGAGTTGTAACATATGTTGCCAGATTGAGGTAAAATATGTTACAAGATTTGAATATTACGTCAATTGTGTGAGGTGATGAACTTCATTCAAGATCTGGCAACTTGACAAATATGAACAAAAGTGCTATTTTTGAAACTGCATTGGGATGTACAAATTACGGGAGTTTCCCAGGAAAAATAACGAACCGGGAGGGTGGCGGGAGATGGATGTGAAATACGGGAGACTCCTAGGAAAAACGGGAGTGTTGGCAGTTATGGTGTGGAGAAGTACTGTTAAGTGCTCGATACGATTGATTGTTGTATTATGTAAATACCCATTATACAGATTTCAGCTGCACTCAGTAAATGACTCTCGTTCTGTTTATCATTTGAGAAACAACCCCTTTCGCTTAGCGTTTCTGTTAATTACTAGATTTATTTTGGTAGCATTTTAGTTTAGGTCACAATTCATGGTATTTAAAAAACATTAACTAACACTACAAACTTAATGAACTACTAATTATCTGCTTATTAATAGTTAGTAAGGTAAAAGTAGGGTTTGGGAATAGGAATACAGTATAAGTTCATACTTTATATTTACTAATTACAGTTAATATCTAAATAATAGGCAGGCAATAAGCTAGTAGTTCATAGCATGAATTGTGACCTAAACTAAAGTGTATTTAAAGTATAGTTTTTTTGTAATACGGATGGGTATAGTAAACAAAATAAAACGAAACGAAAACGAAATGAAAAAATTGCAATTAATTGCAATAATTTGTGTAAAACTTTCATTTAGGCCACAATTCATGTGTCTTTCTCTGTCACTGACTGCTGTTTATCTGACGTAACACAGTGGAAACAAACACAAATGTCTGAATGGTGGGCGGCTCAACAACCAGCTCATTTGCATTTAAAGGCACAGGATTCAAAAACCTCTACGATTTCCTTTGACACCAAAATTGACATTTTTAACAGGATATAATTAATTACCTGATTGGTATTTTGAACTGAAACGTCTTCGATCACATTCTGGAGACACCAAAGACTTATCTTACATCTTGTAAAAGGGATCAAATTAAAGTTAAACCATTTCAGTGCGTTAAAAGTGAATGCTTCTTGCAAAAATTGTACAAATCTGTCCTCATTTACTCACATCTTTCCAATGTTTATAACCGTCTCTCTTCTTTGCAAAACAAAAATGAGATCATTAGCTTAAGCGAATTGTTTGCGCCTCTCTTTTTCACTCCTTGAAGTGAAGCGCTCAGTCTGAGGTAAACTACAAGCGCTGTTTGCTTTTGTTACATGGAACACAAAAGAATGAAACATTTTTCCAAACTTCTCCTTTTGTGTTCTTCAGAGGAGAGAAACTCGCAGTGGGTTTGAAACGACACACGTGCAACAAAGCGGCAAACAGTTTCAAAGTGTTATTGCGAAATGCGGCAGATGAAAAGAGAAGAAGATCTAAATAAATCTGCATGTCTTTGCATGGTGAAAGAAAGCAGATGATCTATCGTGCTTTATTTATCTACAGTGAAAGTGCAGAGAGAGAAAAAAACAGAAATGAGAGCAACAAAATACATGAGTGTCCATTCATGTTTTACCACAAAAACACAGAATTACCATAAACACAGAGGGAAAATGAGATATAATGAAGAGAGGGAAAGAGAGAGAGAGATGTGGCAAGAATAACAATGAGTGGTAAAGGGAGAGATGTGGAAGGAGGGAAGGAAGGAAGGAAGGAAAGAAGAAAGAAAGAAAGAAAGAAAGAAAGAAAGAAAGAAAGAAAGAAAGAAAGAAAGAAAGAAAGAAAGAAAGAAAGAAAGAAAGAAAGAAAGAAAGAAAGAAAGAAAGGAAGGAAGGAAGGAAGGAAGAAGGAAAGAAAGAAAAAAGAAGGAATGAAAGAAAGAAAAACGCTTGCAGTGATGAATGAATAACAGAAGGAAAAACAAATATATATATACAATTATCAAACTATCAAAAGAGAAAAAGGCAGAACGTGATCAAAAGTGTGGGATAATCAAACAAAAATAAATAAATATTGATCAACTGCATGAATAAACAAAGGACCAAATAAAAAGACAATGAATAAACACGAATAATGAACAAGAAAATAGTAAATAAATAAATGAAATACTCAAGATTTCCATTAACAAACAAACCGAAAAAAAATCAAACAAGCAAGGAAAAAAAACAATCAAATAATTTAAACAACACACACAAAAACATTAAATCAACAAGCTAAATATACTAATCCAAATAGTTTGAATAAACAAATGAATAAATACAAAAGTAAATAAAAAACAAGAGAAAGAGTAAATAAATAAATAAATAAAAAACGAAGATTTCCATTAAATTCTCATTAAAAATAAAATGAAATAAATAAATAAGATTAAAAACATAAACTAAATAATTTAAATAAGTATGCATGGAAAAAATTGTGAAAAAAAATCATGCATAAGCAAAACATGCAAATAAATTCAGTTTGAATAAACAAATGAACAAATACAGAACTAAAGAGATAAAAAGTGAACAAGAGTACAAATAACAAACAAACAAATTAATTAATTAATTAATTTAAAAAGCAGTTCATTCCTCTGTGGCGACCCCTGATAAATAAGGGACTAAGCTAAAATAAATGAATAAATGAATAAATAAATAAATAAATAAATAAATAAATAAATAAATAAATAAATGAACGCTGAAGATTTCCATTAACAAGCTAAACAAGAGAATAAAACAAAATAAATACATAAAATCAAAAGCACACGTTTTCCTTAGATGTTGGTAACAACCAAACAAATCCATCTATGCAAAGAAAACAAATCTAATTAGTTTACAAATTAAGTTATACTTAATAAAATGAAATGACAGAGGGGAAAAAGCATTGAACACATGAAGAAAGGGAAGTCTAGAAAGGCAGTGAAAGGCCAGACAGCAGCTGAAATCTCGCAGCAGTTTTTCAGCAACCCTCTGCCCTTTATTGGTGTAAATTAATATTCGCTGCTCAGTCCAACATCTACATTATAGCAGGAGGATGAAGATGAAACCAGGGTGGACATTTCAGCAAGACAATGACCCAAAACACAGCCAAGGAGACTCTCAAATACTTTCAGAGAAAGGAAATCAAGCTGTAGAATGGCCCAGCCAATCCCCTGACTTAAATCTGATAGAAAACACAAATTAAAGCTCAGATCTGATAGACGAGACCCATAGAACCATTAAGATTTAAACATTCTGTTGAAGTCTGTGAAAAACTCACACCTGAGCAATGCATGTGATTTCATTCTCCATATTAGAGGCGTCTTTAAGCTGCAATCACCAGTAGTATAGTTCAGTAGGTCAGTGCTCTCTCCTTGACTCATTTATTTTGTTTTGCTTTTTTTATGTTTTGTATTGTTTGGGTTTTTGCCAAAATCTGGTTCAATTCCATGTCAACAGCTCCTTTACAAATATTATTTCCAGGACAAATTAAGACGTGTTCAATATTTATTTTTCCCGCTGTGTAAGACTTATGTTCGGACCTAAATTTAAATATCAAATAATGACAAATTTATAAGCTGGGTTAAAATTTTTGCTTAAAGATTGAACCCAGAAGTTGGGTTTGTTGACACTGTAAAAAAAATGCTGTGTTCCACATAATTCCCTCATGTTGTTCCAACACAAAACTACACTGTAAAACCCAAAAAGTTAAGGTAACTCAAAACTATTTGAGAAAACCGATAGCAACAAACCATTTAAGTTCAAATACTAATCCTAATGAGTACTGTAAACTATATCCATTAGAGTAAGTGAAGCAATCTGAGCACAGTAAAACCCAATAAATGAAAGGAAAACTCAAACCAACTGAGTACTGTAAAACCTAATAAGTTAAGGCAACTCAAACCATTTGAGGAAACCGATTGCCACAAACCATTTGAGTTAAAAAAACTAATCTATATGAGTACAGTAAACTTATTCCATTTTAGTTAAAGTAATGAAGTATTTCATTAACTCATTACCTTCAACATTGAGGTCAAAAACTCTTTTCAAATGAATAGTATTAACTTTCTGTAAATTTTGAGTTGACTACACTCATTTCATTTGATAAAGTTGACTGTTGGGTTCCCCTTCGGGAGGGGAACTTCAATGCTATGTGGAAAAATTCCACTATGGGGAATTCGTTCAGAAAGCCAATCATCTGAAAGAGTATGTAAACGGGCCAATGAAATGCCAATGAGTTGGCAGCTTCAGCTTGCGCAGCTGATGCTCGTTGCAATCAATTTGGCAATAAAAGCACAGCGATAGCAGAGCTGAGCATCCATTTTCGCTTCAGAGTCTTTCACGAAGCTTCTGAGAGAGTCATGAGGGTTCCTCCAGCTGTATTACACAGAGAGTGGGAACGAGAGCGGTCTCCCGGTCCAGAGTGTGTGACACGCAGCGGCAGACGGTCGAGCTGGGTCCTCCCTTGCCTGGCGTTCTTTGGGTCCGGTCCTCCAGAGCGGTTTGTATTGTTGCGATCCTAAAAGAGCAACACGGTCGTGCAGCACGTCTTTTTCAAGACGGCGCTCCGACTGTGCGTTTCTGGATGCGGTGGTTTCCTGTCCCCGGATGATGGGCACGAGCACTGCGTTTCATGTCTGGGGGTCCAGCATGCTAATGCGGTGTTCGCGGACAGTGCATGCCATCACTGCGGTGGCGTGTCTGTTGCGCAGTTAAGATCGCGGCTCGCTCTTGCAAAAGGGCCAACCACCCCAGTTGTCCCCCGCTCCGCGGTGGGCACTCGGGCAGATCTGAGGGTTACAGTGGGAGTAAATCCGCCGCCCTCGGGCCTGTGGACCTCTCGCTCCTCCACGCGCTCCATCCAAGCTTTGAGTGAGAGAAGCGCTCCATCCTCGGATGGCCGCCCTCTCACTTGATGACACCGAGGCTCAGACGTCCACCGCTGCATCGGAGGATGGGTTATCCTTGTCTGATGAAGGATGCGAACCCGCTCCCTCCCTCCGGGGTGGCGAGCGCGGCGTCGGATCTAGAAACAGACATGATAATCGCGCTTTCCTGGGCTGTTTCGGCCGTGGGCCTGGAGATGGTTTATCCCCCAGCCCCACGGTCGGACCGACTAGATGGGTGTATGTGGAGGATTAAGGCCTCCCATCCCTTTCTTCCCGGACGTGCGCAGTGGGCTCACGCAGTTTTAGAGGGCATCTTTCTCTGCCCGATCTGCGTGCGCCTCCGCCCTCACCACCCCTTATGGTGGAGCAGCCAGGGAGTACGAGTTGATTTCCCAGATTGAGAGTGCCATGGCGGGCCCGCGTGGTGCCTCTTTCTGCTGAAGTCTGCCTTGTCTCTCATCCAAGGCGTGTCGGTTTTTCTGCCTCCACGGAGCCAGAGCCCTCACAGCCGCGGGCCAGGTTGCCTCCACCCTGCACGCTTGGGTATGTGCGCACGCGCTGACCCAGCTGCATGAGGATGGTTCCGACCCAGGCTGGTTACCAGCCCCGCACCGCACCCGACTGAGCTCCACGGACCTCAAGTCTGCTGCGTGTGCCCTGGGAAGGACGATGGCCACATTAGTGGTCCAGGAGCGCCACCTTGGGCTAAACCTGGCAAAAGATATGCGCGGAGTCGACAAAGTTTGCTTTCTTGTCTCCCCCGTATCCCAGGCTGGCCTGTTCGGCGACACTGTCTGTGAATTCACCCAGGAATTCGAGGCGGTGAGAGAGCAGTCAGATGAGGTCTCCTATCGGCGGGTATGTATGACCGCTCGGCCCACCGAGCTTTCCACATCTACGGCTCCTCGCCGAGGGCACCTGCCTGCGAGTGCTGCCCCGCCCTGTCTGCGCCTCCGGCGAAGCAGCAGCGTTGAGCACCTCGTAAGTGGGCCGCCCGCCCCGTCCAGGGCGCCGTTAAGTCCGGTAAACGGATCACGAAGCGTCCCTGAGACGGGTCATCTGGAGAAGAGGGAAGTTGCTCTTTCCCCGGTGGAGGGCCGGGCTCAGTGAAAGAGCACTTTTTCCACTTCCTCGGATGTGACAGCTCGAACTCTGCCAGTCCGGGACGCTATGCCTTCTGGCTCGCAGAGTCGGTGCATCTCGCCAGCGGCTCACGAGCGGTGGGAGGACGGTCTCCTTTCTCCCACTCCTCCAGCCCCCCTCCCGGAGAATGGGAGCGAGCTGAGAGTGAATCTCTCGCCTCCAGCTCTTCCGCGGGACCCCAGCGCTTCCCGGATCAGCACTCCCACTCCGCGCTGCCCCACTGCAGGTACGTCATTGATTGTTGCGATGGGACCATTAGCGAGGGCGTTGCCTGCCTGGTTAGCGCGGGCCAGCCCTTCGCGGTGGCTCATACGCACAATCAGACTCGGCTATGCGATTCAGTTCGCGAAACGGCCTCCCAAGTTCACGGGTGTGTATTTTACCAGGGTCAGCCCCCTGTCCGCCCCTGTCTTGCGAGAGGAGATTGCTGTCCTCCTGGCGAAGGATGCAATAGAGCCGGCCCCTCCAGCCGAGATGGAGAGCGGGTTTTTCAGCCCGTACTTCATCGTGCCTAAAAAGAGCGGTGGGTCACGGCCAATCCTAGATCTGCGCGTTTTGAACCGCTGTCTTCAGAGACTCCCGTTCAAGATGCTCACACAAAGGGCGCATCCTCCGGTGCGTTCGTCCTCAGGATTGGTTTGCAGCAATAGACCTGAAGGACGCGTACTTTCATGTCTCCATTCTTCCACGTCACCGTCAGTTTCTGCGGTTTGCGTTCGAGGATCGAGATTGGCAGTACAAGGTCCTCCCCTTCGGGCTCTCCTTGTCTCCGCGGGTCTTCACCAAGCTCGCGGAGGGTGCCCTAGCGCCCCTGCGGCTTGCGGGCATCCGCATACTCAACTATCTTGACGACTGGCTGATTTTAGCTCACTCGGGGGAGCAGTTGATTATGCACAGGGACAAGGTGCTCCGGCACCTCGACCTATTGGGGTTTCAGGTCAACCGAGAAAAGAGCAAACTCACCCCCATGCAGAGGATCTCTTTTCTCGGGTTGGAGCTGGACTCGGTCACCATGACAGCGCGCCTCTCCGGGGAGCGCGCTCGGCTAATGCTGAACTGTCTGAGGGAGTTCGACAGCAAAATAGTGGTCCTCCTGAAATCTTTTCAGAGGCTCCTGGGGCATATGGCATCCGCAGCCGCCGTCACGCCGCTCGGATTACTCTATATGAGACCACTTCAGCACTGGCTTCACGATCGAGTCCCCAGACACGCATGGCACGCGGGCACACACCGGGTGACTGTCACTGCGCTGTGTCGCCGCGCCCTCAGCCCTTGGAACGACCCCTCATTTCTACAGGCCGATGTGCCTCTGGGACAGGCGTCCAGGCATGTTGTTGTCTCAACAGATGCCTCCAGCACGGGCTGGGGGGCCGTGTGTTGCGGGCATGCAGCAGATGGCCTGTGGGTAGGTATCCAGCTGCATTGGCACATCAATCGCCTAGAGCTGCTGGCAGTGTTTTTCGCTCTCCGCCGTTTTTCTCCGGTGCTGGAGCGCCAACACGTGCTGGTCAGGACGGACAGCATGGCGGCGGTAGCGTATATCAACCGTATGGGGGGTATCCGCTCTCGCCGCATGTCTCAGCTCGCCCGCCGTCTGCTCCTCTGGAGTCATCCGCGGCTGAATTCGCTGCGCGCCATTCACATTCCAGGCGAGCTCAACCGTGCAGCCGATGCGCTCTCACGGCAGCCTCTACGTCCAGGAGAATGGAGACTCCACCCCGAGACGGTCCAGCTGATATGGGCAAACTTCGGGGAGGCCCAGATTGATCTGTTTGCTTCCTCCGAGAACGCTCATTGCCAGTTGTTTTTTTCCCTGACCGAGGGCTCCCTCGGCACGGATGCACTGGCCCACAGCTGGCCTCAGGGCATGCGCAAGTATGCGTTTCCCCCAGTGAGCCTGCTCGCGCAGTTACTGTGCAAGGTCAGGGAGGACGAGGAGCAGGTCTTGCTAAGTTGCGCCTCTCTGGCCCAACCGGACCTGGATATCAGAACTCTCCCTCCTCGCGACGGCCCCCCCCTGGCAGATCCCTTTGAGAGAGGACCTACTCTCTCAGGGACAGGGCACCATCTGGCACCCTCGCCCAGATCTTTGGAATCTCCACGTGTGGTCCTTAGACGCGAGGAAGACTTAGGTAACCTACCGGCTTCGGTGGTTAATACCATCACTCAGGCTAGAGCCCCCTCTACGAGGCGCGCCTACGCCCTGAAGTGGAGTCTATTCACTGAGTGGTGCGTCTCTCGCAGAGAAGACCCCCGAAACTGCCAGATCAGCGTTGTGCTTTCTTTTCTTCAGGAGAAGCTGGAGAGCAGGCTGTCGCCCTCCACACTGAAAGTTTACGTGGCCGCTATTCCGCTCATCATGATGCGATAGATGGCGGCTCCGTGGGAAGGCATAACCTCATCATCCGGTTCCTCAGAGGTGCTAGGCGATTAAATCCACCCCGCCCCCCTCTCATGCCCTCTTGGGATCTCGCCCTCGTTCTCACGAGTTTGCGCGGAGATCTATTCGAACCACTCGAATCAGTATCTTTAAGATTTCTGTCCCTGAAGACAGCTCTGCTGGTCGCGTTGGCATCGATCAAGAGGGTCGGGGACCTGGAGGCATTTTCGGTCAGTGACTCGTGCCTGGAATTCGGACCGGCTAACTCTCACGTTGTCCTGAGACCCCGGCCCGGCTATGTGCCCAAGGTTCCTACCACACCGTTTAAGGATCAGGTAGTGAGCCTGCAAGCGCTGCCCACGGAGGAAGCAGACCCAGCCCTTCATCTGCTGTGTCCAGTTCGCGCTTTGCGAATTTACGTGGAACGCACTCAGAGCTTTAGATCATCTGAGCAGCTCTTCGTCTGTTATGGTGGTCGGCAGAAGGGAAGTGCCGTATCAAAACAGAGGTTGGCCCACTGGATAGTGGATGCCATCTCCCTCGCTTACCAAAGCCAGGGCGAGCCGTGTCCCCCAGGGGTGCGAGCGCACTCCACAAGGAGCATTGCTTCCTCTTGGGCGCGTGCACGCGGTGCCTCTCTAACAGACATCTGTAGAGCTGCGGGCTGGGCGACACCTAACACATTTGCAAGATTCTACAATCTGCGAGTGGAGCCGGTTTCCTCAAGGGTATTAGGTAACCTTTGGTGATTGGGGAAACACTCGGTGAGGTGTTGTGACACGCTTGCTGCGCCATTCTCCTTAACACGGAGGTACGTGCGCCTTTTTTACTCTGTCAGTAAAGTTCCCCGCTTAGGTGAGCCCTGCAGAGATTCCTCCGAGGCCCCCAGCATCTGACTCAGCGGAGGAGTCAGACGCTGGCCCGTTACGTTGTAGGTCTGCCCGCTGGTCAGCCCGCGTTCTGGGTATAGGTGCCCGCTATGTGCGATCCCCGCTGGTGATCCCATATGCATATTTAACCACGATGCTGTCCCCCTTCTCAGGCAGGACCCGTGTCTTCCCTCACAGCTAACCATCTTATATTCATATGCGTACTCCCCTTTTCAGGGCTAGTCCTTATGTTTTCTTGCCACCAGTCTCCCCACTCGGGCAGCAGGTGGCCTCCGCAGCGTCCTCCCTATCGGGACTGCACGCTTTCCCAACGTACTGTCGTATCAATTCCTAGAAATTACTAGATGTCTTGCGACTCCCGAAAAATATATCTAAATCCGTAAATCTTCTGTTGAAGTGGGATAAGTAAGGGCCAGGGAACACGTTGGAAGACCGCGCCTCCGGTGATGCAGGTGCGCTCACGCTCTACTCAGCCTGACTAACCTCTCATCGGGGGCAAGGTAAGGTCCATTCATTGTGGCGTTTTCCATACATTTCCCCATAGTGGAATTTTTCCACATAGCATTGAAGTTCCCCTCCCGAAGGGGAACGCTCTGGTTACTAAAGTAACCCTCGTTCCCCGAGGGGGGGAACGGAAATGCTATGTTCCGTCGCCACAATGAATGCCCCTTAGCTGCTGGGGCGAAAGTCTCTTCAGCTCAAAAAGGATGCTCAGCTCTGCTATCGCTGTGCTTTTATTGCCAAATTGATTGCAACGAGCATCAGCTGCGCAAGCTGAAGCTGCCAACTCATTGGCATTTCATTGGCCCGTTTACATACTCTTTCAGATGATTGGCTTTCTGAACGAAATCCCCATAGTGGAATTTTTCCACATAGCATTTCCGTTCCCCCCCTCGGGGAACGAGGGTTACTTTAGTAACCAGAGCGTTTTACAGTGTATAAAGTTAACGCAATTGTTTTTACAAATTTAAGTGAATTGAACATAAAACAACTAAGTAGTCCACCAAAAAAACTTTAAGAATTGTGTTGTTTCGTATTAAATAAGCAGTTTAAACAAGCAACAAAAGTCATTTTCTGAGTGCATATCTGATGCAATCCCAGCATTTATTTATTTATTTATTTATTTGTTTATTTATGTTTGTTTGTTTGTTAGTTTGTTATGTTTTGTTTTGTTTTATTATTTGTTTATTTATTTACTTTTTATTTACTTTTTTATTTATTTATTTACTTTTTTTATTTATTCATTCCTTTATTCATTCATTCATTCATTCAATCATTCATTCATTCATTTATTTATTTATTTATTTATTTATTTATTTATTTATTTATTTAGTGTGTGTGTGTGTGTGTGTGTGTGTGCGTGCGTGCGTGCGTGCGTGCGTGCGTGCGTGTGTGTGTGTGTGTAAGTGGTCAAAATTGGACAACTTGCAAATTCTTTAGACTTGGTTTAGCTTGGGGTTTACCATTATCCACTTGTGATCAGATTTATAAAAACGTAATATCTTAATATCAAGATGGTGCCTCAGGATCTGCTGAAGCAGCTTCACTAAACTTTTAACAGACTGTACTGTTAAAAAAAACCACCAGAGACTCTGTATTTATAGCCAGACTATATATAACAATCTGATACGGAGCTCCATTGTGTAAGAGAACAAGTAAAATCAGTTACTTCCCATTGTTGGTGTCAGCAAAAGCTTCTCAATAAAATAAGAATAAACCGCACTGGGATCGTGTTTTAGTACTGAGCACCGCCAGGCTTGTCTTGAACGGTGTTGGAAGTCAAGCCTGGTCATGTAACCCAACGACAAGTCATTTGTCTGTTTACAACGATACACTGCACAATCACAGCCGATCTGAACATGTGTCATGAACGTTATGGAGCCGGGCAACATCGCTGGATGAGATCAAAAACTCGGAAACAAATACACACATCACCCACGGTGAAGCTAAACCTGCTGCGTGAGCACTTTCACAGCATGCATATTCAAATGAGCTCATTCATTATCAGGCAAATCCATGCAAATCATACTCTGCAGTGTGTTGGATTCACAGAAATAACGCACAATGTACAAACCAGTGGATCATTATTTACGGAAACTGCGCAAATCTAGCAGATCAGATTGAACACAGTCATATTTAATTGTTAGCCACAGCCATATCACCTTGCAGCTGAAGACCGTTTACTCACAGAAGCTAAGCAGGGCTGCGCTGGTCAGTACCTGGATGGGAGACCACATTGGAAAGCTAGGATGCTGCTGGAAGAGGTGTTAGTAAGACCAGCAGGGGGCGCTCAACCTGAGGTCCTAACGCTCCAGTATATATATATATATATTTTTTTTTATAATTGATTTTAGGGGTTTTCATCTTTATTGATAGGACAGTGGAGATTGACAGACAGGAAAGTGTGGGTAGCAGAGATAGGGGAAGGATCAGCGAAGGACCTCGAGCCGGGAATCGAACTCAGGTCGATGTGGGCACCTCGGTGCTATGTGTCGACGCATTAACCACAAGGCTGTTGGCGCCGACACGCTCCAGTATATTGATAGGGACTCTATACTGCTTAGTGAGCACCGTTTTGGGGATGAGACGTTAAACTGGGGTCCGACTCTCTGTGGTCGTTAAAAATCCCAGGAAGTCCTTCGAACAAGAGTAGGGGTTTAGCCTTGGCATACTGGCCAATTTGCCCACTGGTCTCTTTCCATCCCCATATCACAATTGGCTTCATCATTCTGTCTCCTCCCCACCCATTAGCTGGTGTCTGGTATGCGGTCTGGCGCAATATGGCTGTCGTCGCATCATCCAAGTGGATGCTGCACACTGGTGGTGGATGAGGAGATCCATGTGCAAAACGATTTGAATGTCCAGAAAAGCGCTGTGCAAATGTAAGGGATTACTATTATTGTTAAAGAAATTTAAGGTAAGTGGCTGCGAATAATTTATATGAGCTGGATTTAAACAAACAAATTAGGTTGAACATTACTTTAAGTAATACCTTTAAGTTTAATGTTTAAATTCTTACCTTACCTAAAAAATAATGCAGTAATCCAATTGTCACGTGTGAATAAACAGGTATGGATCCAAAATGCAAGTAAAAAGTGATTTATTGACAAAGTCAAAAAACAACCACACAGGGTCTAGCAAAGACAGGACGGGGAGGCAGGGCTGAGGAAGGTCGGGACGGAAAACAGGCGAGGTCCGGTGGTCACTCCTAGCTGTCCTGAACACAGATGAAGGTAAGTGACTACACACACAATGAACTGACACAGAAACATAGCAGCGGTGTCCATATATAGCCCTAATAATGACACTCAGCTGGTGCTAATCAGAACAGCTGAGTGACGTCATCACACTTGATCAGCCCAGACGCACCAAAACAATAAACACGTGAACGATCAAAACAAGATAACCCCACGTGAAAACAGACAATCCGGAGAGAGCATAAAACTGCAACCGTGACACCAATGAATAATTAGTTTCAGCGTAGAGTGCTTTCTAGAACTAAGAAACATGATCATATTAGTCTGGTTCTATCAGCATTAGGTCCACATAATCTTGGATCCGACCCTATTCCTAACTTCAACATTGACATATGTATTAAATTGAACTGATTACATTTTTTTTAACTAGAACTACACCAGCATTCTGCCACTACTCCACTGCCTGCCTGATACGCTGGAATAATTCAGCAATTGGCCTTATTGCTATGATTTCTTACTCTCTTTTTTCATCTGTGTTAAAAATCAACATTCTAAAAGCACTATAGAATAGAAATAAAAACGGAGCATTCATCATATGGCTTGAGTAAGGGTTATACTCACGCATCGGAAAACAGACTTTAATAAATTATTAATCTGCCAGCGTTTCACTTAGTCCGTTGGGTCTCCGCTTTTGAATTCCAGTCTGACACCGAAGGTGTGAGAAATGCACCAAAATAATAACAATTTAAGTGTGTGTGTGATGTGTGTGTGAAAGTGAGGTGGTTCGGGTTGCCAGATATTGCGTCAGACTTAAAAATGTCCGCCCTAATAAAGGCAAACACTGTTGCTAGACTGTGGTCTGTGTTCTCCAGACGGCAGACCGCACACGCAGACTTACATAAACACAATAAACATGCCGAAGACACCGATCGGCTATTTATTTATTCATTCGGCTCCGTCTGTCTGTTTTATTCAGTGGCGGTGCTGCTGATCTGTGAGACCCACAGCTTCTGGACGAGGAGAGATAAATGCGACCTTTGACCCTGAGATCTGACCTCTGACCTGCGGATCCACAGGTCGTTATGAGCAGCGGAAATACATGAAAGAGTCATGGCATCACTGCTGGGGTTTCCTACTGAAGGGTTATCAGTGGTGAATTATGAAAGACAGATGGTCAGAGAGATATTTAGATGTGCCGCACTCAAATAACTTGTGCTGCTTGTTTCAACTACATATTAAAAATGAGTTGAAACAATACATTTCTTAAGTGACATCTTAATTGGTTTATGTTTGGTTGGTTATTATTCAGTTAACTTAATCGATTTGTGTTGGGAAAACATGAAGGAATTGTGTGGAATTTTTTTAAAGTGTGGTATTCAGCAATATAATATACTTATTTTTTGTCAAATACCTTTTATCAGATCATTGAATTACAAGTTCCAGGATAAATTTTCTGAGATGCACATAAACTCACACAAAAAACAAACAAATAAAAGACAAGAACACCCCAAGCCCAGCTTGTTTATATACGATGCCACTCGAAACTGCTTTCTAGTTATAATACACAACCTGACAAAAGTCTTGTCGCCTTTTCAAGTTTTAGGAACAACAAATAATAACTTCTATAGTGTATGACTCCCATGAGCTCGGAGGACTGCATCCATACATCTGACTCAAATAATTTAGCAACAAACTCATCTGGAATGGCAAAGAAAGCATTCTTGCAGGTCTCCCAGAGAGTCTTTGAATTCATCTTCAGTGCCTCCTTCATCTCACCCCATATCTGCTCAATAATATTCATGTCTGGTGACTGGGCTGGCCAATTCTGGAGCACCTTGACCTTCTTTGCTTTCAGGAACTTTGATGTGGAGGCTAAAGTATGAGAAGGAGCGCTGTCTTACTGAAAAATTCGCCCTCACCTGTGGTTTGTAATGTTATGGGCAGCACAAATGTCTTGATACCTCAGGCTGAATGTAACCCCAAACCATGATTTTTTTCTTCACCAAACTTGACTGATTTCTATGAGAATCTTGGGTCTATGTGGGCTCCAGTAGGTCTTCTGCAGTATTTGTGATGATTGGGATGCAGCTCAACAGATGATTCATCAGAAAAATCGACCTTCTGCCACTTTTCCAAACGATCAAATAGAAGTCAAGTTGTTATTTGTTGCTTAACTGGGATCGGCGACAAGACTTTTGTCAGGTAGTGTACATTGCTTTAGGGAATCGAAAATAGGGCCCAAATCTTGTCAATTGTTCAAAAAGATATCTGGTTTGTTCCATGTGGAGAGTAGATATCAATTGTCCAAGCCATAGTTTTAGCAGTTGGAGGTTTTCCAGAACAACTATAACAGCTTTTTGGCTGTTCTCAAATAATATGTAAGGAATTTAATTTGTGTACTGCTCAGTGGCAATGCAATATATTGTGGTAATGAATATGTACTATTTTGTTATCGCGGGCATTTCAATATACTGTGAACATTTCTGTCACTGAAGTTTTCTTTATTCAAAGTTAATTAAATTACACATACCAGCGATAGACAAACATTCATCAGAACAAATAGATAATTGTATTAATGAACGAAACAATAACTACAACTCTGAAACCTTTCAATAAAGAACAAGTGGCAAATATTGAAACTATAAAAATGGCATTTTTAATAAGAACAAAAGTTACCAAATTAGAATCCACCTAATAATAAAATATGTATTAAATCTACTGATTAATAACTACACATAAAAATGAACTTTATAATTTTAATATATAAAAAACAAAACAAATTAAAATGATTACAAAAAACAACTGCACAAACTAAAGATCAACTGAACAAAGTTTTTCTAAAGCTATGGATCTATAAATTAATAAAAGAGAATAGGGTCACGCTTTAATTTGATGGTCGTTTGTTGAATTTAAGTTATATTGTAACTAATTCTCAGTAGATTATAAGTAGACTGTTAGGTTGGGGTTAGGGTTAGGGTTAAGTATCACCAATCTCGGTCCTGGAGGTCCGGTGTCCCAGCAGGGTTTATTTACAACTCGTCTCAAAGCACCTGCCTGGATGTTTCAAGTGTACCAATTGAGAGCTTGATTAGCTTGTTCAGGTGTGTTTGATTAGGGTTGGAGCTAAAATCTGCAGGATACCTGCCCTCTAGGAACAAGTTTGGTGACCCAAGGTCTAGAACAATACTAAGGGTGTACTCACACTATGCTATCCGAACTGTGTCTGAGCCCGGTACACTTGGGCTTTGGCGCGGTATGCTTGTAGTGTGAGTGCAAAGCGCGCCTGAGCCGGAAACTGAAGAGGAGACGTGATTTTTTGGGACTGTTTGATATTGATTTATTAATCATTCTTACTGTTTAATGAACGCAAACTGTCATAGATTATTAAAGACACAAACCCCTCACTAAACGACAGCTGTACCTTCAACAGACCTCCTAATTCCTGCAGCACGAGGACTTTATGATTGTTTATGAGCGTCAGAAGTGGCTGATCTGTTCGGCAAAATATCTGACTGTATATCAAATGACAAACCATATAATGATATAAAGAAATCTCCACTGAAATCTCTGAGAGCGCTTCTCTTAAACTGAACAGCACATCATCGATGACGTAAGCGTGCTCAGGCCCGAATGTAATGTGATTGCGGGGCATCGGGGGAGACGGGAGTGGGGAGGAGCGTTCTTCGGCCCGGTTCAAGGCAACTGCACATAGTGTGAGTACGGCCTAATACAACCTCTTCTCAATAACCCTCATGGTCCGTAATATCCCTCATGTTCACAGCACAATCCCTACCAGACCAGATACACACAATAATTGCGGTTTAAAAGATGTTTAATGCAGGCAGTATCTTAAAAAAAAAAGTGCTTCAGAAGAAAAAAATATGCGCACGTCTATTTCTTGATCAGAGGCAGAATTCATTTCCATCTCTACGTGGGATCCGCATGCATAAACACTCTCAAATGAGATGTCAGCACAACACACACCCCGAGATTAATCAGGATAAAAATACCAGGCTTTTTTTCTTTTTATGGGCCTCCTCCTGACGCAGGTGTGCCGAGTGCTTTTAATTACTCTCTTCAGATGTGTGGATCTGAAAGGCAGCAGCAAAAAAGCGGCAGTTCCACTTGATAGTGAGGATGAAGGACTGTGCGTCCTGCTCACTGTGGAGATCAGAGCACTCGAGAAGAGCAGGGCATCGGGTGTGAAGACCCTGCAGGGAGAGGCATGCCACTGCGGTGTCAGTTCAATCACAACCCAGCTAAAAATTTTATTAAATTTAAAGAGCGCATATTAGGCATTGTAAAAGGTCATAGTTTTGGGGGTCTTCGACAACAGGTTGATACACTTAAAAAGCTAGGTTTGCTGCTTGTTCAAACTTTTTTTTTTTTTAATCAGCTGAAACAAAACAATTGTAGAGGGTTTTTATGAGGACAACTTAACTGTTTTATGTTCAAAAAACTTTGTAAAAAGTAATGAGTGAACTTAATTCCTACATGTCGTCCCAACACAAATCAGTTGTGTGGAACCCAGCATTTCTTACAGTGTATGCACGCAAACAACAAGCCTAGATACGTCAAAGCGTTACGGAGATATCGCCTCAAGTCTATTTTCGCAAGCTCTACGTTACATTTGTTCGTAAGTTAAACGAAATCAACTTCAACTTGGTGCAATCAACTTCAATTCCATAACTTTTGGTCAGCATGGTCTGTGGATCATGTGATTCAATTTTGGTGAAAATCAGAAAAATGGACTAGGAGGAGTTCGAAGAAATCAAAAACAAAATGGCGGACAGGAAGTTTAGTTGATTTTAGCATATTTGGTATCAATGGATGGCATGATCCAGCGAATATAACAAGTCATGTCAATGAGAAATGCTTAGAAAAAGTTATTAGCATTTAAAAAAAAATACTTATATTGCTTATAAATTGCTTCGTGAACATGCCGTTAACGAGTTCTCTCATTGGCTCCGTGTTCTTGTCCCGTTTAACGTGAGCACATGGCTTGTGGTGTTTTCGAGTTTCATGTGCTCTCCCGTCTATTGTCTAGCCCCACCCTCCTTGTTAACCCATAATTAGTTTATCATGTTCACCTGTTTCTGTGTCAATTATTTCTGTTTATATTCTCCTCATGTCTGCTGTCCAGTGCCAGTTTGTCGTCGTTTGTAGCCTTGTCCTGTCTGTCCAGCCCTGCTCTCTGCCAGCCTGCCCAGTAAAGTTTGTTTGTATGTTTTGTTAATGTTTTCCCCCTCGGGGTAGTTTGTTTTGCCATTTATTACTTATTAATAATAAACCCATTTAATTTACCTCGCTCCTTTTCCCCAGCCCAACCGTGACAATTAAATTAAATTACAAACTACTTCTACAGTTATTTTAAAGTGCAATAACATTTCACATTTCACTATTCTACAATTTGTACTGTATTTCTGATGAGATAAACGCAGTCTTGTTGAGCAGGAGAAGCTTATTTTAACACATTTAAAAATCCTACTGACCCCAAACTCTTTGACAGGTATTGTATATGAAAAATGACTAAATCGAATATCAGCATCAGTGTAAATCAAGGCATGTTTTCGGCTGTCATGCAGGTGTTTTAAGCAGAGAGTGCACTTTGAGACAGGAACGCACAACTAAACCGTCTTCTGTGTGGAAATACAAAAGCAGCCAATCAGGATTGTGTAATGTATGCAGTGTTTGCGAGGCGGCAGCATCAGAGATTCGCTCAATACTACCAATCTGACACAACATGTAAAAGCTAAACGCTCAATAGAATACAGCGTGTACTCGGAGGTAATACATGAAAAGACGGTGGCGGGAAAACTCTGGTGGCGTAATTAACATCACAATGTCAGCGTGAATGCCTTCGCCGTGTCACTTTCCTTTCACTGTCTCGAGATGAAGAGACAGGGCACAGACTGTGCAGTGAGTTTCTCAAGTGTAAGAAAGACTTCAATTTACAGACCCAAAGTACAGGCGAAGTCACAATTCCGATGTCCAAATTATGTTTAACAGAGCAAGGAATTAACAGTATTTCTTATAATATTCTTTCTTTTGTGAAAAGTCTTATTTGTTTTATTTAGGCTAGAATAAAAGCAGTTTTGCAAACTAACTTTAAACTTTAAAAAAAATAAAAATAAATTTAAGGTCAATATTATTAACCTTTATTGCAATATTTGATTTTTCGATTGTCTATAGAAGAAGCCATCATTATACAAGAGCCCCTTTCGCACAGTAATATCAGTAAATGTCTGTTAAATTACAATAACGACTTTACAGGTCAATTCAGAAAAGCTGTTCACACAGGCAAGAACGTTCTGAAATTTTTCCGGAAAAGATGATTCACACATTCATTCGAAAATACCGATAAATTCTGACATCATTAACCACAAACGAGCTCTAAACTGCGGTGCTTGTATTTGTAAACAGAGAAGGGGTCGGGCTTTTGTTGATGGTTTCACTTTTGTTTAAAGCTTTAGCATTGATGCAGCTGCTTTTTCCCAGAGACAAATATAAATAGATAAATATGGTATACCGTACATTTTATGGTAAATCACCAATTCAATGAAAACTTGAATTAGTTTTATTGATTAATTTTGACATATTTATGTTTTTTGAAGGCAAAAAAGGAAATTGCCAGAATTGGTCGGAATTTATCCATTAAAATACAGTAGGAGTGTAAAATCAATTTAATCAATTTATGGTAAATTACCATATTAATATGGTATACGGTAAATTTTATGGTAAATCACCGTAGATGTTATACTGTATGTTTTATGGTAAATCACTGCAAATTTTAAATCACCAATTTCACTAAAAAACTTTAATTAGTTTTATTAATTAGTTTATGTTTCAACTTAAAAAAAAGAAGAAGAAAAAAAGAAATTGCTGTAATTCATCATTTAAAATTTTTGTACATTTATGTATTTATTTAGTATACTGCCCATTTTATGGTAAATCACTGTAAATATGGTATACCATAAATTTTATGGTAAATCACTGATAATGTTAAATAACCAATTCTAATTGTTTTTTTTGGAAAAAGGAGACTGCCAGAATTTATCAGAATTTATCAGTTAAAAATAAAGTAGGAACATTAAATAAATGTATACATTTTATGGTAAATTACCGTATTTATATGGTATTCTACAAATTGTATGGTAAACCACAGTGAATACGGTATACCACAAATGTTATGGTAAATCACTGCTAATTTTAAATTGCTGATTCCTCAAAAAACTTTTTTATTAATTTGTTTTCACCTATTTCACTTTTTTTGGAACCAGAAAAGGAAATTATCAGAATTTATCCATTAAAAATAAGGCCGGAATATAAAATAAAATGGTTATATTTTAAGGTAAATTACCGTATTTATGTGGTAAACAATTTATATTGTGGTAAATCACAGTGAATATGGTATAGTGCTAATTTTTATGGTAAATCACTGCTAATTTTAAATTGCCAATCGCCAATTCCACGGAAAAAATTCATTATTTTTATTAGTTCTCACCTATTTCACCCTTTTGGAACCAAAAAAAGAAGGAAATTATCAGAATCTGCTAGAATGTAAGATAAATAAAAGTAGGAATGTAAAATAAAATAAAAAATTTGATGGTAAATTACCGTATTTATTTGATATACCATAAATTTGATGATAAATCACCGCTAATTTTAAATCACCAACTCAACAAATAACTTTAATAAGATACTTTATTAAGTTTTCACATATTTCACTTTATTGGATTTACGATAACATTACGTTTTGGCTGTCCTTTGGTATGATACCCCAATTTATAGAAAAATCTCCAACAAGTAAGACAAGAAAAGATATATTATTCATAATCTCAAACTAAATAAATAGCACTATATGAAGATTCACATATTTATGTAGTACACGCACATTTTATGGTAAATCACCATGAATATGGTATACTGTCAATTTTATGGTAAATCACTGCTAATTTTAAACCACCAATTTTTTATTTCTTTTTTCTTTTTTTGCAAAAAAAGGAAATTGTCAGAATTTATCAGAATTTATTTGTTAAAAATACGGTAGGAACATAAAATTATTTTATACATTTTATGGAAAATTACCATATTTATAAGGTATGCCATAAATTTTATGGTAAATCACAGTGAATATGGTACAGCTCAAATGTTATGATAAATCACCACTAATTTTAAGCCATGAAATTCCCCGAAAAAATCTTTAATTATTTTTATTGTTTAGTTTTCACCTATTTCACTTTTTTTTTGAACCAGAAAAGGAAATTATCAGAATTTATCCATTATAAATAAGGCTGGAATATAAAACAAATGTCTATATTTTATGGTAAATTACCGTAAACCACCTTTCCACCTATTTCACCCTTTTGGAATCAAAATAACAGAAGAAAATTATCAGAATCTGTTGGAATGTAAGATAAATAAAAGTAGGAATGTATAATAAATAATAAAAAAATTGATGGTAAATTACCGTATTTATTTGATATACCATACATTTTATGGTAAATTACAGCTAATTTTAAATCACCAACTCCACAAATACCTTTAATAAGATATGTTATTAAGTTTTCACATATTTCACTTTATTGGAACCACTATAACATTATGTTTTGGCTGTCCTTTGGTGTGACGCCCCTATTTATAGGAACTTTCCAACAAGTCAGACAAGAAAAATATATATATTATTCATAATCTCAAACTAAATAAATAGCACTATGAATGATGAATAGTACCTCTTTATCTTTTTTTGAAACCAGAAAAGGAAATTATCAGAATTTATCCATTAATAATAAGGTTGCAATCTAAAACAAATGTCTATATTCTATGGAAAATTACTGTATTTATATGGTAAACAATTTATTTTATGGTAAATCACTATGAATATTGTCGAATTTATATAGTATGCCATATATTTTATGGTAAATTGCAGCTAATTTTAAATCACCAATGCCACATACAACTTTATTAAGATATCTTATTAAGTTTTCACATATTTCTATTTGGTGTGACACCCTTATTTATAGGAAATTTCCAACAAGTCAGACAGGAAAAATATATATATTATTCATAATCTCAAACAAAATAAATAGCACTACGTGAAGATACAGTAAGTGTCCAACATTAAAGATCTTTTATTATATTTAGCTTTCTCACAATATGGGACATATTTAGATGATTAAAATAAATAAATAAATAAAATAATAATAATAATAATAATAATAATAATAATAATAATAGATAAAAAAGTGAAAGAATTGTTAGTGACTTCTACACAGTATGTTCTCAAATTACATAAAAACATCAATATTTTTCTTTAAGAATGGTGTTTTATAAAAATAAAAAAGTCAAGCTATTTACAAAAAGAAAACAAAAACAAACAATGAGCTTAACATAAAATTCCTGCTTTTTTCCACAGACCATATTTGCATTGCATTCTGGGATTGTTTTGTCTGCGAATGATGCGACTAGCAGTCCGAAAGGGCGGTAACATAATTATGCTTAAAAAAAATGTCCATGAAATCAAGAAAGCTATTAATAATTCTTGTTTACATGAAGAAAGACATTCGGAATGGACTAAATACCACACGCTGAGTTGTTTAGTGGCTTGTTTCGTGCATGTGGTGCAATGATTCTGTTTTGGTCTTCAACCATGAATAAATCAGATGCAAAGCAGTGTTGAGGTTGTTTACGCCGCCGAAGCAGCTTGAAACATATCTGTGATTTACATATCTATTCAGGAAGGTATTAACTGTGTTAATGTCTAGCTAACACTCAAGCAAACATGAAAACACACAGAAGGAAAGCTCAGCCAGAAGAATCCGCTGCATTTGCTTGTTCTTCGGGTTAAATATGGATTTTGATCAAGGAACATGTGGAGTTAAAGTCTTTACTGAAGTAGGCCACTTTTGTGACCTTCACAATTATGTTTTAATTATGGGAGCACAGCTATTTTCTGCTTGAATGTTGAAATGATATGATTATATGACCCTTTTTGTGACACATGAGTAGTCTGAGACTAACTTAAATACAATCATAATTTGTATTTGATATAATTTGTCAAAATCAAAAAAAAAATGAATGAATAAAATTTACGTAAATTTCGTACGTAAGGTAAGACAAATTTAAAAATTTTATGGTAAATTGCAGTCTTGGCATCCCGTAAATTTTGTAGTAAATCACCGTAAATACGGTATACCATAATTTATCATTGTAAATATTACAGACTTTCGTATTTAAGTTAGTCTGACTATTACTACTATTGTCCCAAAAATGTTATAAATAATTTTTTTTTTACAGTAAATCACTGTATTTACTGTCTAAAACTCAGGGGTTCTCAGTTCCGGTCCTTGGGACCCCCTGCCCTGCACATTTTATTTTGAAAAAATAGTTATAATAATGCAAAAAACAAACAAACAAACAAACAAAACATGAAAAGTTAAGTGTCATGCAGGGAATTATGAGAAGGTGATTTTACAGTTACTCAACAAATTAATCAATCAATCAACTAACCAACCAACCAACGAACCAATTAACCAACCAGTCCACCAATCAGTTAACCAACCAATGAACCAAATCTGTCAACCTAACAACCAGTCAACCATCCAACCAACCAGTCAACCAGCCAACCAAACAAAGAACCGGTCAACCAACCAGTCAACCAACCAGTCAACTAGCCAGTCAACCATCAAACCAAGCAGTCAACCAAGCGGTCAACCAGCCAGTCAACCATCAAACCAACCAACCAGTCAACCAACCAGTCAACCAGCCAACCAAACAAACAACTGGTCAACAAACCAGTCAACCAACCAGTCAACTAGCCAGTCAACCATCAAACCAACCAACCAGTCAACCATCCAGTCAACCAAACAACCGGTCAACCAACCAGTCAACCAACCAGTCAAATAGCCAGTCAACCATCAAACCAAGCAGTCAACCAAGCAGTCAACCAGCCAGTCAACCATCAAACCAATCAACCAGTCAACCAACCAGTCCGCCAACCAACCAGTCGACCCACCAGTCGACCAACCAGTCAACCAACCAGTTGACCAACTAATCAACCAACTAATCAACCATATCAGTCATCCAAATCAGCCAACCAACCAACCAACCAGTCAACCAGTCAACCAACCAGTCAACCAATCAAACAACCAACCAACCAGTCAAACAGTCAACCAACCAGTCAACCAACCAGCCATCCAACTAACTATTCAAGCAAGCAGTCAACCAGCCAGTCAACTGTCCAACTAAACAATCAACCAAGCAGTCATCCAATCATCCAACCAACCAACCAGTCAACCAACCACCCATCCAACCGACCAGTATTCTAACTAACCAACCAGTCAACCAGCCAGTCAATCAACCACCCATCCAACCAACCATCCATTCATCCAACTAACCAACCAACCAACCAACCAACCAGTCAACCAACCACCCAGTCAAATAAACCACCCATCCAACTAACCAGTTAGCCAAACAGTCAACCTTCCAGTCAACCAACCAGCCAGCCAACCAACCAACCAACCAGCCAACCAACCAACCAACGAACCAACCAACCAACCAACCAACCAACCAATCCGTCAATCAATCAATCAATCAATCAATCAATCAATCAATCAATCAATCAATCAATCAATCAATCAATCAATCAATCAATCAATCAATCAATCAATCAGACAATGATCAGACAACCATTAACATTAACTCATAAATAAGAAAGTTCACAAAGTAGGTAAATAATATTTTCATGTTTCCCTTTACGCCAACATTGTGAACCGCGCAGATCAAAAGCAGAAAGACAGACCGAAAAGAAAGCAAGAGTGAAAATGACGAGTCTGAAGTCAGCGAACGTCCGCATGCAGGGCAGCATAAACAATGTCCTGCAGTGATTAATGAGTGTGAGAGGTGCGACTCTGGTGGCACAGGGTGGCACTGCCAATTACCTCGCGCTCCCACACCCTCTGTCATATGGAGAGTGTGTAATGGAACACAGACTGTGGCGCAACACCAAGGCCAGTGGGTCAAACATTTAATTAGGTGAGAGTAAATGTCAAGGGGACAAGCCGAGCATTGATATTTTGTCACAGGAGTAAACTGAAACTGTGTGTGTATGTGTGGACTGGTTCTGGTGGTTTACAAGGACATACATTTGTATAATGACATCGATATGGCCTAGTTGTATTGGATATTGTGTCCTCGTAATTTAAAATACTTTAAACTCATATGTAATTGAGTATTTTGAGGTTTAAATACTTCCACAGGTTTTCTCTGAGAGTTCTTTTAGAAGTAAGGGTGGGTATGCCAAATATTAAGCGGTTTTTATAGTATATAATATATTGCACATGTAGAGAGTCCCCATAAACCACCAATACCCAATTGTGAGTATATACCTTTTATTCCTTACAGTTTAGCAACACCAGTCAATTCTGACCTTGTTAGGACATTGTACTGATCCCCACGAGGAAAGCCATTCACAAATCACACAGAGTTAATCATTTGAACATGTAAAAATGTAGAATATTTTCTTTGAGGGACGGGTTGAGGGGTAGAAGAAGGTCTGTGCATTGTTTAAAGTATTGTGTTTATGGGAGGTCCCCATAAAGACAGCTGTTCAAGTATGTGTGTGTGCATGTCTACTGGTTTAGCTATACTTGTGAGGGCTCAATTGTCTTCACAAATGGATGGATGGGTGGGTGGGTGAATGGATGGATGGACAGAGCGATGGATGGGTTGATGGATAGAACGGATGGATGGATGGATGGATGGATGGCATGGATGGATGGATAGATGGATGGATGGATGGATGGATGGATGGATGGATGGATGGATGGAT
>CAIGQQ010033255.1:4149656-4159656 GCA_903798035.1 Danio albolineatus
GGATGGATGGATGGATGGATGGATGGATGGATGGATGGATGGATGGACGAATGGATGGATGGTTGGATGGATGGATGGATGGATGGATGGATGGATGGATGGATGGATGGATGGATGGATGGATGGATGGATGGATGGATGGATGGATGGATGGATGGATGGATGGATGGATGGACGGAATTTGATTGGACTGGACGGATGAACAAACAGACTGATGGATAAATGCATGATATGATGGGATAGATGAGATGAATGAAATGAGATGGTTGGATGGATTGGTTTGGATTGGACTGGATTAGACTGGATTGGATTGGATTGGATTGGATTGGATTGGATGGATGGATGGATGGATGGATGGATGGATGGATGGATGGATGGATGGATGGATGGATGGATGGATGGATGGATGGATGGATAGATGGATGAACAAAATTTGATTGGATTGGACTGGATGGATGGACGGACGGACAGACTGACAGATGAATGGATGATGTAATAGGATAGATGAGATGGTTGGATGGATTGGTTTGGATTGGACTGGATTGGATTGGACGGGATTGGATTGGATTGGATTGGATTGGACTGGACTGGACTGGAGTGGACTGGACTGGACTGGACTGGACTGGACTGGACTGGACTGGATTGGATTGGATTGGATTGGATTGGATTGGATTGGATTGGATTGGATGGATGGATGGATGAATGGATGGAATTTGATTGGACTGGACTGAAGGATGGAATGGACAAATGGATGAATGGATGATGGGATGGATGAGATGGAAGGGATTAAAATGGGAGGGGCTACTGATGAAAGGGAGGAGCTATCAGACACAAAGGTTGGATTTCTTTATTTATTTTGGTCTGTGAAAGCAAAGTGATCATGCTGCCTCCAGTGTATTCACTGATGGTGAAAACAGTTGCACTCATGACAGGTACTAGTCAATAGTTTGGTCATTTATTTCACTAATTAAATGTCGCCAGGTTTGAATTTCCGATTAGTAGAAATAAAGGTAGTGTTCCATTTGGGACAACACTAAACTCTAAAGTAAACAACTAAATGAATTGGCCCGGTTAACACTGTCAGGTCTTGATTCCCAATTCCGATTTGTTGCCTATATCTGATTTGTTTGCCTGTTCGTTTACACGTTCTTTTAATTGTGACCCATATCCGATTCATGCGTTTACACTTGCCATACAATTTACGACGTAGCTTATGCATAACGGCGGGTTCTAGTATTGGCGCCACACTAGCCACGGTGGAAGAAATCGCCTTGCTTTTAGCTCTGCGAAATATGCAAAGTTCTCCCAACTTTAAAATGATATTGAGGCGGAGGAGGAGGGGAAGGGCCGTCATCACAGCTTGCGCCTATGGTTTATGTATGGTGTCCTCCTCTGACTCATCTCCCCAAAGGGCAAGAAGGCAGGTAACTTCTGCCGTCGACCACTGACCACTTTCCTCATCCATGTTTTCTCTGTTGTTGTTGTTTACCGTGCCAGTGTCTCGACACGTGCTCTTTCTTCTACGTCATTAAACCGTGGAGAAGTACCACATTGTCACAAGTTTAATGACGTACAAAACGGAACGCCTCAATGAATCCGATCTGCCTGTTTACATGATAGTCGCACTGTCACATATCCGATCTGATTTATTTCCACATATGAAGGAGGTCTGAAACCTCTGAATATCCGAATGCATGCGTTTTGTTCGTGTTCACACGGTCATAGAACAGATCCAGGGGTATTTAACTGGCAGTGTAAACGGGGACTTACTGCTCAAGTGTAAAAGCGCATAGTGTGTCACTTGGGATGCAACTAAATACTGCTGTTTTTCATACAAAATATAACATTTTTCTTGAAAAGCACCTCACTATGCCTAAATTGACCAAAAAAAATCATATTAGGTTTCAAAAACAAATGCTTTAAATGAGCCAGAGGTGAAAACAGCATTAAAAGTGACCCTGAGAGAGGACACTCCATGTCCAGATCCTGACACAACAGCAAGCTATTATTCTGACAATTGCAGTCCTTGAAAACTTTCTCATCTCAAGAGCGATGCTTGAGCTGCAGGGTCTGCATTTGATGCTGAAATTGTTCCTGCTACTCTCTTTCAGAGTAACGGATGATAGTGTGATGTAATAAACAATCTGAATTACACGCAATGACAAAAACATTACACTCAATAAGGGGAGTTTATTAAGATTGTGTGATTTACGATATATAAAGTGGTCCAAATTATTCGCCCTTCTGTGATTTATTTTTCAAATATTTCCCAAATTATATTTAAAAGAGCAAGAACTTTTTCACAGTATTTCCTACAGTATAATATTTTTTCTTCTGTACTGTAAAAAATGGCCGTGATTTCAACACTAAAAAACTGTAAAAATGCCACAGTAAAAAAACGTAACTTTGTAGTGATGGGAAGTTTGGTTCATTTTACTGACTCGGACCTTAGAGTCTCGTTCATCTCGAATCTTTTCTTGAGTCATTTCGTTTAATTTGCCAAAATCACATTCAAATATTATAAGATGCTTCCAAACACATCTACAACAAGCCCAAACGTTGATCACGCTACAAGTTATAACTAGAATATTACTGTACAATGTTCCTAAGAAAGAGAAAATGATCCTTCATTAGCTCTGCTCACCTCTTTCGGCATGTCTTTAAATCTGAGTCGTTCACCTGACAGTGAGTGTGTTTAAAAGGACACCAATAATTAGATTTTTATGCGATTAAGACAATACTCTGATTAAGAGTCGACCATGTAAACAGCTATTTTTGATTAATTTAATCTGATTAGGGTCATAGCCGGACTAGAGAGAAATCGAATTAGGACATGTGGAGTATGCCGATCTTAATCGCATTACTGACGTGCAGTACAGACATGTAAACATCTTAATCAAACTATTACCATCGTGTGGCACTGACGACAGGTCGGCTGTTTTGCGACACACACATTGCTGTTTGATACTCTTTGCACCTACCGAGTCAGTGAAGACCACAGACACCTGCATCGTGAAATGCGGAGGTTTTTTTGTCTTCCATTCAGCATGAACTTCTATTAAAACAACACTCTTCCAGCAGTTCATAGTCGCATCCAATATCTCGTTTGTCACGGGGGGGCATGCATGAAATGTTCCTGAGTGAAAATGAAAGTGCCAAACTGCAGATGAAGTCGTCAAATTAAAAATGATTCACCCGAAATGACATGAAACTCCGGAGGAAATGCGGATAGCGCGGTGACGCAATGATGTTAATCGAATTATGTGCCACAACATGTAAAATGGGATCATGAAAGGAACATTCAAAAAGCAACTCATGTAAACACCTTAATCTTATTATTGTCTTAAAAAAAATAAGGCAAATAAGGCGATTACTGATGTCCATGTAAACGCAGTCACTGACAGTCACGTATGAGCTTAATCAGTCTAAAACACCCATGATTAGTTCACCTTTGAGTCTTCGGGTTTTTGAGTCATTCGTTCATCACATGACAGCATATAACGAGATGACACAAACCCGAGGTCTCGTGAGATGAACGGATCAAATATTTTTCCGACTCTGACTGCATATGATTGGCTTCTGTCTTCCACGTGTAGACTCAAACCCAAGGACTCGAGAGATGAACGGATCAAATCTTTTTCCGGCTCTGACTGCATATGATTGGCTCCTGTCTTTCACGTGACAAACGAATGACTCAAACGCAATAGTGGACTCGAAAAATGAACTAATCTTCTCCTTTACCTGGAAAAATAAGCATATGCGTGAATGAACGAATCACTCCCTGAGAGGACTCATCGTTCTCGAGTCAAAATGAACGAATCGTTCAAGAACGACCCATCTCTATTACTTTTATAGTTTGTACCATATTTTTAACGGTGAAATACTGCCAACCACACCTACCATTTTTTTCAACACAGGCTCATTGTGAAAACGTAGGCCCGAGTACGTTTCTGGAGATCGCACATTACGTGGTCAGGGGTACATATGGCTGCGTTTCATTTTTTTTAAACGAACTCTACGGGGCGGTGTGACGCCGTTTCTTCTCACGCTTACCGGCCGACCGCCTCGTGTGGACGAATTTACCGCTGCAACCAGTTTGTCCCGTTAGCTCGCTGTGTTCGTCGGCGGACTCGAGACGCAGAGAGGAGTTGACCACCATGACGACGCCTGGGTTCGAGTCCGGCAGGGAGCGGATCCAGAAAGCAGGTAAGACAAAGACAGAATCCATATAACGAAGTAAACCAGTAAATAACAGGGTGAGAATGCGGTGAAGTCTGAAAATGTGGTAAAAATGAGACGAGGGGGTTTTGTTTTGTTCTGGATTGCTTTTTTGAAAGCCGTTGGTTGGGTTTAGGGAAGCGGGTGGGTGGGTGGGTCGATCGATAAGATTTTGGTTGTGTTTAGGGAAGGGGGAGGGTGGGTCAGTCCGAGCGGATGGTCAGTCAGTCGTTCAGTCAGCCAAAAACGGTCGGCCGACAGCGGCCTCTGGTGGATTTACGTGAGAACGGCAGGCGTGAACGGCATTTGCGAGAGACACTCGAGATCTCAAAAAGCGTCCGCAGCGGCCTCTCGTGGACTTGCCAAAGCAAAAAGTGCAAAAAGACGTACCTGACAGGACGTATTCTGCGGCCTCCAGAAACGTACTCGGGACTACGTTCTCAGAATGAGCCTGGGTTGATTTTTTTTTACCGTAAATTTTACAGATTTATTTTTACAGAGTGGGGAAAGTCTTTGCTTTATTTCGGCTAGAATAAAAGCAGTTTATATTTTTTTAAAGCCATTTTAAGGTCAATATTATTAGCCTTCTTAAACAATATTTGTTTTCAATTGTCTACAGAACAAATTACTGTTATACAATGATTTGCCTATAACTTGTCTAATTAACTAAGCTGTTAAACTGCACTTTAAGCTGGAGTAGGGAAAAATACATACGGGGGGGCTAATAATTCAAGACGGCTAATAATTCTGACTTCAACTGTACACTTTTTAAATATGAAATGACAATGAGAAAAAAACCCTGTAAAATGACAATTTTAAATAGAAACTACAGTCAAATGTGTTTTTACGTACAAATGTAGGCTGAAGCATGTATTTCCAATGAGATTTGCTGTTCTCTCATTCAAATCCAGCTCTGTTTGTTGCGGTTTCCTGTTAATAACAGGTTTAATCATTCCTGAGTTGACACTAAACAAACCTCCGCTCTCGACGGCCAGAATCGAAGCCTCTCGAGTCGAGCATTCGTGCTAAAAACCCTCGAGAAACACTCGATGCTTCCTGCGCTCAGCACTAAGCGTTCAGATGAGAAGAGCTCACGGACATAAAGTTAGTCAAGAAACTTCAGACAATTCGACAACAACGATAATGAGGCCGGCTAATTTATTCGGCAGCTGACATTCACGGAATGTCAATAAGATATTTAAATATCACCCCGACTTACTTGGAGACTTGGCGGCTGCTGTGTGGCCATGGGAACAAGACGTTTCCGACAGCGGCGCGGTAGCTGTAAACGCCCAGCAGGCCGAGAGCCAGAGCGATCTTTGACACCAGAGAGCAGTGGCGTTGAACCAGAACCAGGATGAGGAGAAGAGACACTGCCGCCAGCACTGAGAGGAACACCTTATGATCACCACTGAAAACACACACACACACACACACACAACAGACATGAGGTTTATTTACACATATGCTTTCAATGGTGCTAGCTGTGAAAATCTTGGGCAATTTCGGGCTGATGAGTCCACCTTCACTGTCTTAACCTCATCCGAGAGAGTTACAGTGTGGAGAAACCCCAAAGAAGTGTACCACCTAGACTGTTGCATACCCAGAGTGAAGCATGGGGATGGGTCAGTGATGGTTTGGGCTGCATAATCATGGCATTCCCTAGGCACAATACTTGTGCTAGCTGGGCGCTGGGTCACTGCCAAGGACTACCGAAACATTCTGAAGTCCCATGTGCACCCAATGGTTAAAACATTGTATCCTATAGGTGGTACTGTGTATCAGGATGATATCGCACCAATACACACAACAAGACTGGTGACAGAGTGGTTTGATGAAGTTAAACATCTCCCATGGCCTGCACAGTCACCCAACCTAAATATTATTGAGCCACTTTAGGGTGTTTTGAAGGTACACGTCAGGAAACCATTTTCTCTAACAGCATCACAAAGTGACCTGGCCAATAGTATGCAGGAAGAAGGGCTCAAAATCCCTCTGGTAACTGTGCAGGTCTTGTTTATACCGTTCCCAAGACCAACTGCAAAAAGAGACTCTACACCAGAGGTGACCAACCCTGATCCCGGAGATCTACCATCCTGCAGATTTCAGTTGCAACACATACCAAACTCACCTGCTTGTTATGAAGTGCTGTTCAGGTCCTGATTGATTCAGATGTGTTTGATCAGGGTTGGAGCTGAACTCAGCAGGAAGGTAGATCTCCAGGAGCAGGGTTGAGCACCCCTGCTCTACACCTTACTAATGTATTATTGTGGTCTAAAACCAGGCATTTCAGTTTCATTGTCCAAAGTTGAAACAACACAATTCTCAACTTGTTGGAGGGACAACTTAATTGTTTTAGGTTCAATCCACTTACAATTGTAAAAATGATTAAGTTAACTTAATCGGTTTGTGTTGGCACAACATGGAGGAATTGTGTGGAACCCAGCAATTTTTTACAGTGCACACAAAAAAACAGTCACTATCACACAACTATCAAAGCAGAAGTCCATAAGTCCATAAATCCATATATCCGTTCCGTTCCAAGAACTCATCCACATTAAGACCACACTGAAAAAACAGACATACTTTGAACCTAATTTTTAAAAAATGATGGTAATTTGTTACAGCTAAAATTGTTTTTCGCAAATTATAAATTAACTGAATTATTGCAAACTTAATAATACAAACATTTAATTTAATAAAAAAAAATAATTGTTTTCGATAGTAAAATCATACAAAGCAATTTTTTTAATGGAAACTGTTATTTTCTATCCGCAGATACATTTTTGCTTCAGACCTAAAAATTACTGTAATTTGTTACAGCTACAGCTACAAATTTCCCTCAAATTATAGTGTCGACTTGATTGAAACTGAAAATTTCAATTCAATATTAACCAATATGTTTATTTTGCTCAAACATAAACAAAAATACATTCACTAAAAGGTAAAATATAGTTTTTATAGACCAGGATTAATTAACTGAAATTCTTTGGTTCAACTTATAATCAAAGTCAATGTAAATTTGTACTTAACTGCTAATTAATTGCATTATTGTATTTTTTTTTCCAGAAATGAGGTAAACTATCTGCATTCAGTATGGCTATAAACGTCAGGTAAATTGTGAGGTAAAATGGTCATCAAACTCACATAATTACTGAATATTACACAGACAGTACATGACATGAAATGTGCTGGTTTCAAGTAAAAATACTGCTTTGAGAAAAACTAAAGCTTTTAATTTTTCCTAGGAGGGTTTGATTTTTGCTTTAAAGCATAGGTCTCAAACTCAATTCCTGGAGGGCCACAGCTCTGCACAGTTTTGCATCAGCCCTATTCTAGCATAGCTTATCCAACTAATCAAGGTGTTCAAGAGTAATCTGATTAGTGTGTTTGATTAGGGTTGGAGCAAAACTGTGCAGAGCTGTGGCCCTCCAGGAATTGAGATTAAGACCTATGCCTTAAAGCAAATTGAATGAAACAGGTTAAAACAAAAAAAACAAAACAAAAAAAAAAACAACAACATTTTTTCCACCTAATCCAATATAAATATATGTACCATGAATGAAAGACAGAGTAGCTTCAGTGTTTTCAGTGTATGAAGCGATGTTACGATATGAAAAATTCATATCATGATTATAGTGACTAAATTTATCATGGTTATCAATAGTATCCAAAAAAGAAAGCAACATACACTTAATGTAATCAATAAAATGGGATGTATGGTGATAACTACTTCTTTTCCCCTATTCTACAGCAGCGTCTTGCCTTTAGCTCATTTTTTTAGAGCAATAACACACTTTGTTGGTGTTTCTGTCTAGATTTCTGTCATGTTGTGCTGCACACACACGCAGAGATCCCACTGGTCCACATATGCTGCGCTCCATTTAACTCAAAATTTCACACTTCCTTTTTGGAAACGTGCAACAGGATGGCAAGGTGCAACATGGGAAATTGGAAATCCACAAGAACCACGGGGGAGCACAGAGACATTTGTAGGACTAATGAGAAACATTTACTTTTAAACAAATAAAGTGCATCAGCGAGTCAGAGCGTCTAGAATACATAATGAAAAAAGAATCTCTTTAGCAAACATCTGCCTGTACAAAAATAAAAAAATCATTTAGATTAGAAAGCTAGACTACAGAACACTACTCGTTCAAAAACAAGATATATCTTATATTTTTTTCAACATTAATATATTTATATTCCACATTTAAATACGTAAACTTTCTACATTTAAATGTATCCAATGGCAGCTGGTTACATAAATATTTTCACTGATTATTTTCTCTACAGTTAAAAAATATCTAAACGAATCAAATTTAATCAAATACAATCAATTCATTCAATCCATCAAATCAACCAATCAATCAATCAACCAGTCAACCAACCAACCAACCAGTCAACCGACCAACCAACCAGTCAACCGACCAACCAACCAACCTATTAACCAAACAGTCAGTCAGTCAGACAGACGACCAACCAACCAACCAGTCAGTCAGTCAGTCAGTCAGTCAACCAACCAAACCAACAAACCAACCAACCAGTTAACCAGTGAGTCCAACCAACCAGTCAGTCAACCAACCAATAAGTCAAGCAACCAACCAACCAACCAACCAGTCGAGCGACCAACTAGCCAGTCAAGCAACCAGTCAACTAATTAACCATCGAATCAACCAACCGACTAACCAACCAACCAACCAGTCAACAAACCAGTCAACCAACCAGTGAACCAACCAACCAGTCAACCAACAAGTCAATCGACCAAACAACCAGTCATCCAATCAAACGACCAGTCAACCAGGCACGTGCACAGGTAGGGCTCAAACTGTGCAGAACAAATGCACAACAAATTTTAAAATATTTTTTTAATATATGATATATATTAAAAAAATAAATATATAGATATATATAATAGATATATATATATAGGAAAAAAATCCCCTTTAAAGAGAGAAAATGCCCCCCGCTCTTCAGTACACGATCATTTAACAACCACAACCAGCCAAAACCAGTCAACCAATCAACCATCCAGTCAACCAACAGGTCAACCGACTAAACAACCAGTCAACCAACCAGTAAACCAACCAACCAACCAACTAACCAGTCAACCAAACAAACAACCAGTCAACCAACCAGTTAACCAACCAAACAACCAGTCAACCCAACCAGTCAACCGACCACTCAACCGACCAAACAACTAGTCAACCAACTAGTAAACCAACCAGTCAGTCAACCAAACAAACAACCAGTCAATCGACCACTTAACCAACCAAACAACCAGTCAACCAACCACCCAACAGACCAAACAACTAGTCAACCAACCAGTAAACCAACCAACCAACAAACCAGTCAACCAACCACTCAACAGACCAAACAACTAGTCAATCAACCAGCCAACTAGTCAACCAACCAACCAACCATCCAGTTAACCAACCAAACAACCAGTCAACCAACAAGTAAACCAACAAACCAACCAGTCAACCAATCATCCAGTCAACCAACCAGTCAACCGACCAAACAACCAGTCAACCAACCAGTCAACCAACCAAAAAAACAATCACTCAATCACTCAATCAATCCTCCTGGCGAGCCAGGACTTGAACCAGTGACCTTCTTGCTGTGAGGTGATCATGTCGCTTCTATATCAGCATTATCACCACAGTGAATTAAATATGTGTAGGTGTGTATGTGTGCAAGCAGTGTGATGGTGTGTGTGTGTGCACCCCAATTAACCAGATGTATGTGTGTGTCAGCAGTCTAGTGTGATGAGATGTGTACC
>CAIGQQ010033255.1:4164753-4186859 GCA_903798035.1 Danio albolineatus
TATTATTATTATTATTATTATTATTATTATTATTATTATTATTATTATTCTTTTCCAGGTCATTGCATTTTTCCCTGTGCAGTGTAAATGCAGACATCGAATACAAATCAAAAATATGCAAATGGGTCGTCCAAAAAATTGCATACAGTCACAAAATTGGAACTGACCGTCAAGATCTACAGTGCAAATGCAGCCTTAGAGAGTGACAATCACTTATGCAAATGCGTTATAAATCTATACAGATCGATTACTGTAATTAAACTGGAATTCCTCCACAGTTCTTGCTTTCGGGAGACAATAACTCCATTAATCTGAGTCTAAACTTTGCGGCCTTCTTACATTCACAAACAGCTGACTGAGAGGCAGTATTTGAAAATTACAGGGGCGATTTAAGCATATACTTACAGCCAATTATTTGGTTGAAGGGAGGAAGTGGGCAGAGAGAGAGAGAGAGCGAGAGATGGAAGGAAAGACTCAGGTAGCGAGGGCACTGACATAGTACCAAAGAAAAGGAAGTAGACGGGGAAAAAAAGACTGATAACGCAGACGGAGAGAGAAATTTTCATCCTGATACCAGTGACCCTGAGCGTCTCTCTGCTCCCCATCTATCTGCTCCAAGACAGCTTCAAGAATACTAATGCATTTCACACACACACACACACACACACACACATGCCTGGTCTGCATGTGTGTGTGCTATGAGCGTGCATTTCAGGGTCGGGTTTGAAAATAAGTGCAAGGGCATGTATGATCGTCTCAGATTGCTTGGGAAAGTGTGTCTGAGTGAAAAAACGCCTCAATGTGAAGCTCGGATCTGAAACCCAGAGAGCTGCAGGCATCAGAGCATCAGAGCTGCGTTCTTCATGCAAATGGCTGCTCGAAAAGGTCACCGGCGTATAAGATATTATAAGATATGTAAGGCACCACTGAGGGGAAGAAAAAGAAGGAAAAAAGAAGACAAAGGAAAATACGTTAATTATAAATATGATGTTTAATACTGAGCGCCACGGTGGCGTAGTGGGTAGCGCGTTCGCCTCACAGCAAGAAGGTCGCTGGTTCGAACGTCGGCTAAGCCAGTTGGCATTTCTGTGTGGAGTTTGCATGTTCTCCCTGTGGTTGCGTGGGTTTCCTCTGGGTGCTCCGGTTTCCCCCACAAGTCCAAAGACATGTGGTACAGGTGAATTGGATAGGCTAAATTGTCCGTAGTGTATGAGTGTGAATGTGTGTGTATGGATGTTTCCCAGAGATGGGTTGTGGCTGGAAGGGCATCCGCTGCGTAAAAAATATGCTGGATAAGTTGGCGGTTGATTCCGCTGTGGCGACCCCGGATTAATAAAGGGACTAAGGCGAAAAGAAAATGAATGAATGAATGTTTAATACCAAAATTAGACTTATTTTCATTGCTTGGAACATATATAATATACATCATATATGTCCCATATTTTATGAAAACAGATGTTTTCCCTGTTATAATACTCTTGGGTTGAATAAAAATTATATATATACATTATATATTTATATACATACATACAGTATATATATAGCTTAAGGAGGGTAATTATATGGACCTTAAAATTGTGTTTAATAATTTAATTACTTTCATTCTAGCTGAAATAAAAAAATAAGTCTTTCTCCAGAAGAACAAACATTATAGGAAATACAGTGAAAGAATCCTTGCTCTATTAAACATTGTTTGGGAAATATTTGAAAAAGAAACAAACAAGAAAAAAAAATCAGGAGTAATTTTGACTTTATTAGGTACACCTTACTAGTAACGGGTTGGACCCCCTTTTGCCTTCAGAACTGCCTTAATCCTTCATGACAAAGCTTCAACAAAATACTGGAAATATTCCTGAGATTTTGATCCATATTGACATAATAGCATTACACAGTTGCTGCAGATTTGTTGGCTGCGAATCCCCTGTTCCACCACATCCCAAAGGTGCTCTATTGGATTGAGTTTTGGTGACTGTGGAGGCCATTTGAGTACAGTGAACTCATTGTCATGTTCAAGAAACCAGTCTGAGATGATTCGCGCTTTATGACATGGTGCTTTATCCTGCTGGAAGTGATAACCACTGTGGTCATAAAGGGGTGGACATGGTCAGCGACCATACAGAGGTGCTCAATTGGTACCCCAAAGTGTGCCAAGAAAATATCCCCCACACCATTACACCACCACCAGCAGCCTGAACCGTTGATACAAGGCAGGATGGATCCATGCTTTCATGTTGTTGATGCCAAATTCTGACCCGACCATCCAAATGTCGCAGCAGAAATCGAGACTCATCAGACCAGGCAACGGTTCTCAAATCTCCTATTGTCCAATTTTGGTGAGCCTGTGTGAATTGTAGCCTCAGTTTCCTGTTCTTAGCTGACAGGAGCGGCACCCGGTGTGGTCTTCTGCTGCTGTAGCCCATCCGCCTCAAGGTTGGACGTGTTGTGTGTTCAGAGATGCTCTTCTGCAGACCTCGGTTGTAACGAGTGGTTATTTGAGTTACAGTTGCCTTTCTATCAGCTGGAACCAGTCTGCCCATTCTCCTCTGACCTCTGGCATCAACAAGGCATTTGCGCCCACAAAACTACACCTCACTGGATATTTTCTCTTTTTCAGACCATTCTCTGTGAACCCTAGAGATGGTTGTGCGTGAAAATCGAAAAAGAGGCTCTGATTGGTCAGCTAACATAATGGCAGGGTCAAGCCTCTACTAGCACACGCTTTGCCTCTGCTGTGTAAATACTGTCAGTCAGTGTAACTGTAAATGACCTTTGTCAAATGCTAGCTATAGATTTTATAATTCTCTGGAACATAATTCAAATTAAACTGAAAACACTTCTGTCTTTGTGTCGTGTCCTTTGGAAGCCCAAACGCAGAAAAGGAACAAGGTCTGTGGAAAAGCAGCGTTTGGACAGCATTTTAGCTTTCTCTGCTATAACATTACAGAGCCTCTGGCCATGCCACTTCGCTGCGCTGGGTGTATGCGCGTGACCTGAAGAGTTCATGACATCTTTAACCCGGATGTTTTTTTGTAGACCCAAAACTTCGCTGTAGGCTTTGCTAAGCTAACTCTCCCAAAGCCAATGTCTTTTGCATTGAACTTTGAACGTCTTACATTCAGGGATGTTGTTTACGTTCACACTGCTACATCACATCAATATCACATCGTAGTGGACCACCCCTTTAAGGTAAGCGGTTGCAAGCAATGTATATAGGCTGAATTTAAACAAACAAACTAAGTTGAGCATTACTAAATTTAATTTGTGTATTTAAATTCAGTCCATATCAATCGTTTTCAACCACTCACCTTAAAAAAAATTGAGTACATCCAGCGAATCCAGTTTTTTTCAGTGTAACTTTAAAAGGCATCAGTCATTGTAAACACTGTACAGAGAGCCAGCTTGCTACTGTAGGTTAGGAACAGATTGGACCCTAGCTGTCCCAGAATGCACTTTTCAGTCACTGAAAGCACCTGAACACACTCACACAAACGAGGACAGGATGATCTCTCTCTCTCTGCATTTCTACAGGAGACATGATGAGGCTCTCGCTCCTGCAGAATACATTTACTCTGCTCATTCCTCTCCTCTGACAGCATCAAAAAAAGGCACACACTCAGAAGACACACACTGTAAAACCTGATGAGTTTAGAGTCCTCGAAACATTTGCGAAAACTTATCGACTCAAAACATTTGAGCAAACTAACTATTTTTAAGTTAGCTGAGCTTAATTTAGCATTTACTGGTATTGCTATACTTGTGGGGGCGTTTGGTCTACTACTACAGAAGCCAATCATCGATCGCTAGACTGCCGTTTCTCCAGGAGTGAAGCTCAGACTAGATGTGTGCGACAGTTCATGTGGTCAAAAAACACACTGGAATCTCAGCGAATACTTGCTACAGACATAAGAAATATATACATACAAAGCTTGAAATACTTTTAAATGAACTGACTACACTTGAAAACAAAAGATTTTTGGTTTTGTAATCTGTATGAAACTAAAGCAAGGTTAAGTCCATCCCATCAAAGGAACATCCCATGACAGCAAGTACTCAAACGCCCCACAAACTTCTAAACAAAGAGTCGATGTAATTTCTGGAGGAGATTCCTCATCAACACCAAGTTGTGGATTACTTCTGAAGAGCAGCGTGATCTGACGAAGCATTATTCAGAGGATGATAATGTGCAGAACGGCCATAAATGAGGTTGGTGTCGTGATCTCGTTCTTATCGAGTGCGTATGCGCATTAGCTAGGACAAGCTGAAAATATGCAGAATGTTTAATTTTATTGTTTAGAAACTAAACTTATGAGACAGTCGTTGTTTAACTTTATTGGTGACTCCAAATATGTAATGTAATCATAAGCTTGGCAAACAGTTTTGGAGAATTTAATGTTTTCCCATTCAGACAGAATGTCCAACTCAACCAACTCAATTCTTCTTTTTTGGGGGGGACAACTTAATTGCTTTATGTTCAATCCACTTAAATGTGTTAAAACAATTCAGTTGACTTAATTTATTTGTGTTAGGAAGTTGTCAAGTGAAGTGGGCGGCACGGTGGCGCAGTAGGTAGTGCTGTCGCCTCACAGCAAGAAGGTCGCTGGTTCGAGTCTCGGCTGGGTTAGTTGGCATTTCTGTGTGGAGTTTGCATTCTTCCAGATGTTTCCCAGAGATGGGTTGTGGCTGGAAGGGCATCTGCTGCGTAAAACAAATGCTGGATAAGTTGGCAGGTCATTTCGCTGTGGCGACCCCAGATTAATAAAGGGACTAAGCCGAAAATAAAATTAATAAATGAATGAGTTTTCAAGTGAAGGGAATTTGGCTAAACCAACTCAATTATTCTTTTTTTCGGGGACAACTTAATTGCTTTATGTTCAATCTAAAATTCTGTAAACAATTAAGTTAATTGATTTGTTTTGGGACAATATGTGGAAGCCAACATGTTTTACAGTCCACACAAAACCCTAAATTGCAACATTCAGAAGTTCTCGACCATGACTCTAAACAAGACAAGAACTTCCCGATCCGCTGGATTAGACATCAGAAATAAATCTCACCTCATTTACACTTAAAAACATTGTTGCTGCTTCTTTAAAGTACTTATTTATACTGAGCTGAAGCAACATAATTCTTGAGATTTGTTTTGGGATAACTTAATTGTTTTATGGTCAATCCACTTAAGTTTGTAAAAACAATTAAGTTAAGTTGATCGATTTAAGTTGGGACAACCTGACTTTCCCCGGGAGGCTGAGTGTGATCCCCTATAGTTGGAGAATATTATTTCCTATAATATTTTAAATTAATTTATTTAATAATTTAGGAGGGCTAATAATTCTGACTTCAACTGTATGTAATGATTTTTATAATTGTACGTACTTTATCTTCTACCCCAACCCTACTGAACGAAACTTATTAGACAGTCGTTGTTTAACTTTATTGGTGGTTCCAAATATGTAATGTAATCATAAGTTTGGCAAACAGTTTTGGAGAATTTGATGTTTCCTCTTTCAGACAGAATGACTGAGCATACTGCTTAAGAGCTGTTTCAAAGAAGGCCGCCAAGTGAACACTGAAAAAAATAACTCCTTGGATGAACTCAATTTAATTGAGGTCAGGATTTCCATCCAATAATTTTGTTTAGCACCAACTTATTTATTTATTTATTTTTTTACATTAAATGCAATTGAGTTGGTCCAACATGATTTTATCAAATAAAAGTTTGAATACATTTGTACTTTTATTTAACTTAAACTCAAAGGTCTGATAATATCTTGTATGTCTGTTATACAGTATATTGTATATTGTATATTTCAAAAACTCTTAGTTTTATTTGAAGTTATCCTAAATGAACTAAAAGACATATTTCATGAGTTAAGACTGATCTCAGAACTCACTTTAGGACAGTTTTTGCTCACTGAGCAAAGCGACAAACTGCATTTTTGCTAATTAAGATGCCAACACCCAAAGCATGGGTGCGTCTGCAAGGTGGTAATCTCAAAACTCAAAGCATTACAGGAAAAACTTCAACTCTTCAAACTAAAGTGAAAATTAAACTCTACCAAGTCTTTCTATTAACTTTAAACACATTTACTTTTATCAAAGATTACTTTTATTATCAACATTTCTCTTTCTTAATTCAATCCCACAAAAAGCATGCTGGAAACTACAAATCCCCTAACCAGGGAGTTGGACCAACACAGTTCCTTCATGTTGTCCAACACAAAATGCTTAAGTTAGCTTAATGGCTTGCAAATTTAAGTGGACTGGACATAAAACAAATAAATTAGCCAAACAAATTACAAGAATTGTGTTGTTTAGCTAATTTTAAACAGGTAGTTTGAACAAGCAGCAGTAATCATTTTATTGAGTCAAGGGACTTTGGCTGAACCAACTCAATTCTTCGTTTTTGGGGGGACAACTTAATTGCTTTGTGTTCAATCTACTGGTCTGTTGTTAAAATGACTCAGTTAACTTAATTGATTTGTGTTGGGACAATATGTGGAAGCCAACATGTTTTACAGTCCACACAAAACTCCGCAACATTCAGAAGTTCTTGACCATGAATCTAAACAAGACAAGAGCTTACCGATCCGCTGGATTAGACATCAGAAATAAATCTCACCTCATTTACACTCAAAAAACATTGTTGCTGCTTTTTTAAAGTACTTTATATTTATATTTATTTACACTGAGCTGAATCGTCTTCTTTCTTGAGATTTGTTTCGGGATCACTTAATTGTTTCATGTTCAATCCACTTAAATTTGTAAAAACTTTTTAGTTAAGTTGATCGATTTGAGTTGGGACAACCTAAAGGAATTGTGTGGAACCCATTTCTTTCAAGCGGAAACATATACGCAGGACTTCTGAACAAGCGCTACACAACGTACATCCAATTAAACTCCTCAAACAATAACGCTGACACACAGCAGAAAGCACTGTTCTGTCAGAGCAAAGCCGGATAATACCAGTGAGGGTCAGCGCGGGACAATAACAGAGCTGTCAATCGGAGAAAATGAGCAAGCCAAAGAGAGGATAATTACTTTATTTGTGCAACCGCTCTGAAGTCGAAAGTTCGGCTCAAGTGTCAAGCGGGTCTTATGAATTATGAAGTTTGGACTATTAAGACCTTTCAGAAGAAGCAAGCGAGCGCGCCTTTGTGCATCCGCACTTTAAATATTCATCTTTGTCATCAAATGATAAGAGTTCTTGGATTGTATTTATAGCTTTCAATTTTCCAAGAGCGCATCCATGCATACTATTGAGGGGCGAATAATAAAAACACAACCCTCTGCACAATTAATAAGGAGTTGGTGTTGCATATCAATTGAATTTAAATGCAAAGAAAAGCAAATTTAAGGATAAAGCCGTTTTTAAATATATTAATGTAACAATGAAGTATTAATTTAATCATCAAATCAAGTCAGAATTGTTAACCCTCGTGTTAAAGTTGAATTCTTTAATATTTTGCCCAGTTTCTGTTTAACAGAGAATTTTTTTCAACACATTTATTATCATAATAGTTTTAATAACTCGCTTCTGATAACTGATTTTATTTATCTTTGCCATGATGACAGTATTTACATTTTACTAGATATTTTTCCAGATACTATTCAGCTTAAAGTGACATTTAAAGGCTTAACTAGGTTAATTAGGCAAATCATTGTATAACAGTGGTTTGGTTTGTTCTGTAGACAACTGAAAAAATATATGTACAGTATAAGGGGGCTAATGATATTGACATTAAAATGGTTTTAAAAAATGTAAAACTTATTTTATTCTAGCTGAAATAAAACAATCAAGATTTTTTTCCTGAAGAAAATTTTTTATAGAAAATACTGTGAAAAATTCCTGAATCTGTTAAACATAATTTGGGAAATATAAAAAATATAACAACAATAATAATAAAAAAAAAAATAATAATAAATAAATAAATAAATAAATAAATAAATAAATAAATCACAGGAAGGTGAATCATTTCGCCCTCAACTGCATGTACACTCACCGGCCACTTTATTAGGTACACCTTTCCAACTAATCAGCCAATCACATGTCAGCAACTGAATGCATTTTGGCATGTAGACATGGTCAAGATGATCTAGTGCCATTTAAACCCAGCATCACAATGTGTGCGAAAGGTGATTTAAGTGACTTTGAACGCGGCATGGTTGTTGGTGCCTGATGGGCTGCTCTGAGTATTTCAGAAACTGCTGATCTACTGGGATTTTCAAGCACAACCATCTCTAGGATTTACAGAGAATGGTCTGAAAAAGAGAAAACATCCAGTGAGCAGCAGTTCTGTGGGCCAGAATGGCCAGACTGGTTCCAGCTGAAAGAAAGGCAACAATAACTATACAGAAGAGCATCCCTGAACGCACAACACGTTCAACCTTGAGGCAGATGGGCTACAGCAGCAGAAGACCACACAGATTGCCGCTCCTGTCAGCTAAGAACAGGAAACTGAGGCTACAATTCACACAGGCTCACCAAAATTTGACAATAGAAGATTAGTGAAAAGTTGCCTGGTCTGATGAGTCTCGATTTCTGCTGCGACATTCAGATGGTATGGTCAGAATATGGCGTCAACAACGCCAAAGGTTCAGGCTGGTGTTGGTGGTGTAATGGTGTGGGGGATATTTTCTTGGCACACTTTGGACCCATTAGTAGCATGAATTGAGCATTGTGTCAACGCCACAGCCTACATGAGTATTGTTGCTGACCACGTCCATCCCTTTATGACTTCTTCTGATGGCTACTTCCAGCAGGATAATGCATCATGTCATGAATGAATCATCTCACACTGGTTTCTTGAACAGGATAATGAGCTCACTGTACTCAAATGGCCTCCACAGTCACCACAAAAGATTAAGGCAGCTCTGAAAGGGGTCCAACCCAGTAATAGTGATGTATACACAATAAAGTGGCTGGTGTGTGTATATGTGTGTATATATAAATCAATAATAATAACAAATAATATTGCAATTTTAGATATAAGTATGTAATTCATTCCTGCCTTTCAGTGTTGAATTTCCACCTTCATTACTCCAGTCTTCAGTGTATACATGACCCTTCAGGAATAACTCATGCAGATTTGATGCTCAAGGAACATTTATAATAATCGATGTTAAAAATAAAACGGTTGCACTGCTTAATATTTGATGAGCAGGAAGTTCAAAAGAAGTGAAGCTTTCTAAAGTGTTTACTGACCCCAAACTTTCGCACAGCAGCGTACCGCGGATGCTATAAAAGCCTCGGTAAAAACAAGAGCAACAATCATTTTCAACCTTGAAGTAAAGTGTTCTTCACAGCTGTGCTCTATTTGCATTAGTAACAGATCTAAGCGGAAGGGGAAACGAAAAAAAAGGAGCGAGCGTTTCTCACAGAGATAATGCAGATTCTTCCCCGAAGGGCCTGTTTCAGCCGGGTAATGAAATATTAATTAGTGCAAACTAAAACAATAATACCAACCGCCAAATCTCAAATGCAGAAGCACACATTTAAAAATAAATAAATAAATAAATAATATCTAAGTGGAATAAAAAAGATCAAAGCATGTAAACAAGGATTAAAACTTTTCCTTCAACATTCCACTTTTCAAATCGATAACTTTTTTAGAGCAGAGTTAAACTTATATTAAACTATAAATAAACAAAAACTGATGCACAAACAAAGGAAATCCTACAAATAATTACAAAGTAACATTAAATGTGATTGTTGAAAGCAGGAAAACTGAAATAATGTTGTAAAACAGGGGTTCTCAAACTTTTCAGCCTGCGACCACCAGTGGTGTAAAGTAACTATTTACAAATACTCAGACTACTGTAATTGAGCAGTATTTTTCAGGAATTGTAATTTACTGAGTAGTTTTAAAAATGTGGACTTTTACTTTCCCTTGAGTACATGTTTACTGCAGTATCGGTGCTTTTACTCCACTACTTTCCTTCAACCTGCAGTCACTACTTTATTATTCTTGTCTATGGTCATTGTCTAAAGTAGAAAGATCAGTCCTGTGATTCCTGTCCAATTAAATCACACATAGAAAGTAAATCACATCATACTGAACAACCTCAAGACATGTGCGCTTTATAAATGCAGCAAACCTTTAGGAAACATAAAAAATGTCCACGAAGATGTTCAAAATCTGCACACGCAATGATCCAGAGACTGTTTATAGACTGCATGTCACTGAAAATGATGGATGTCGACTGTATGATGACTGAAATCACCAAACAGCCTTAAACAATCACTAAATGGAACGAATGAAGAATGGAAGGAAGGGCCAAATGAAAGGAAGGACCGAACAAGGAATGGAAGGAAGGACCGAAGAACCAAATAAATGAAGGATTCAAGGAAGCATGAATCATGTTGTTATTTTTTTATGTAACTATTAAATACTAAGTATATATTAAATATGTTATGTTAAAAAAAATTATCTTCTGCAGGTTATACATAAAATATGGTAATTCTATTAATTTAACAACATATATGAGATTTTTGGAAATCACCAAGCGACCCCCCTTCATTGTCTCGCGACCCCCACTTTGAAAACCAATGTTGTAAGAAGAACTTTTTTACAGAGTTTTCTTATATGGAAACAAACAAGTTCATTCATTCATTCATTTTCTTTTCAGCTTAGTCCCTTTATTAATCTGCGGTCGCCACAGTGGAATGAACCGCCAACTTATTCAGCATTTGTTTTACGCAGCGGATGCCCTTCCAGCTGCAACCCATTTCTGGGAAACATCCATACACACTCATTCACACTCATACACTACGGAAAAATTAAGCCTTACCCAATTCACCTGTACCGCATGTCTTTGGACTTGTGGGGGAAACCGGAGCACCCGGAGGAAACCCACGCAACCATGGGGAGAACATGCAAACTCCAAACAGAAATGCCAACTGACCCAGCAAAGGCTCTAACCAGCGACCTTCTTGCTGTGAGGCGAACGCGCTACTCACTACGCCACCGTGGCAGCCCAACAAATAAGTTGCATTTCCCTAATTTAATTAAGTCCAAGGGGGCGGGGCTTGACTGTGATAGTGAGTATTAATAGTGTTTTCTTCATGTCTAAGAGAAGCTGAATCAAATACTGACACACACACATACACACACATACACACACACACACACAAGGTTTCTTTCCAATTGTTTGCATTATGTAAATATATTATGTGCATGTGCTTGTGTGTGTATTTGACAGCTGATGTGAGACAGAACTTTAATTCTCTCGAGACACACTGTCTGACAGCTGCCAGTGAGCTCAGAAAACTGGAAATCAGGAGTTTAAACTGACAAGATGAAGTAAAAACTTTATTATTGGGCCCTATCATACACCAGGCACAATGAGGCACAAGATGTGTATGGGGTCACACTTTATTTTGATGGTCCGTTTGTTGAATTTAAGTTACCTTAAAACTAATTCTCATTAGATTATAAGTAGACTGGGGTTAGGTTGGGGGTAGGGTTAGTGTAAGTTGACATGCACTTGCTAAGTTTTTTATAGTCAGTTAAATGTCTGTTGAATGTCAATATCAACATATATTAAGCAGACAGTCTACTAATACTCAAATGGACCATCGAAATAAAGTGTTACCGTGTATGGTGCGATTTGTTGCTCTCATTGTCACATTTTGTGCCATGTTGTTTAAATAGCAAATCCATTTGCACCACTTTGTAGACTCATGGGTGTGCTGTTCTAAAAAGGTGTGTTACTTATTATTTACTATATTGCCACCATGCCTTCTTCTCCTCGGGGGGCTTTTTCAGTTCATTCATGACAATTTGCATTCGTATAATGGTATTAGTATTAGTAGTATTATTTATTATATGCATATTTATATTTGTTTTAATAAAAACAAGTTTAGATTTGTCTCCCTGTGGGGTTTTGGAGATGTCTGCGCCACCATATGGGGCATAAGAATAGGACGCGTGTTTGGACATAACTCCCGTTTTTGACCACACTTCGTTATTATTGTTCATTTATTCGTTTGCTGGAGATTAGAACTGAATTTAGAAATAGATTTGAAGCAAATCTCAAATGCAGAACATATGTGCTTAACTATGGAAGCATTTAAGTAGCATAATTAGCTTTGAAATGTAATATGCAAAATGGCAATGCAATATGTTAAATGGCAATGTATTCCTGTATAAAGCGTTAAAAATGTAGATACGATTTACATATTAAAACTGTGTTTGAAATGAGAAACTCAAACGATGTCATTTCATTTTCATTCTGCACCAAACATTGCACGTCTTGGAAAATGCAAATAGAAATACATTGACATTTAACATATTGCATTGCCATTTTGCATATTACGTTTCAAAATGAATTACACTACTCATATGCTTCCATTCTTAACAAATTAAATGAAAGATGTAGGCTAATGGCTGTCTTCAGTAGAATAAGTTTCCACCGTTTCCTTATCCATAAAATTAATGGAGTAAAGTAAGGAGTAAAAGTAAAGCAAAGAGAAAGTAAAGAAGCCGAATGGAGGAGGCTCATTCTTTATCCTCGAGCTGCAGATGCTCTGTTTAACTGTTTTTTCGTTAGTGAACCGTTCAGTTGTTCCACTTACAAAGTCTGCCATGTAAACAGCAAACGTGCCATGGTGCAATGTAACTGACTCTTAAAGGGAATGGCAGTTGAGACTCTGATTGGCTGAATGCACTTTACTCACAAAACATATCCGTAACTCACTAAAAGAACAAGCACAACCCTGTTAGACCAAATGCCAGGGCGCAAACCCATGCCCATAATTCTTTTACACCAATGCGCTTTAGACTTTGTGCTTAGATCGTTAAAATAGAGCCATTATTTCTGAAAACAAGGCAATATTTTTTTACTTGTCTAGAAAATGCTTCTTGATTTAAGATTTTTAAAAAAAATTTTGTGATATTTGGACTAGAAACGAGGCAAAATCTCAAAGTTAGAAAAGCATTGTTTACAGTGTAGAACTACACTAAAAAATCCTGGTTGCATAAATTGTTTAAGCTGAATCAAATTAACCTTATATTAAGTTCAACTGACTTAAAGCAGCTTGCATAACGTATAAAATTAAGTTAGAACATGATTAACTCAGTTTAATAAGTCACGATGACCTAAAAACATATGCTGTCAGCACTAATCGATCATATAATTTATTTACAGTGTAGAATACAACTATAATGTGTGCCAGACAGAATCTACAGACATTTTTTGCTATTTCTGCTGAGAATTTAGTAAAAAATTTGAGGATTTATGCACTATTATTTTAGCAGTATCATAACTAAAAGCTTAATATATGAACTAAATAACGATACATCTTTAAATTTTATTGAATGTAATTGAATGTAAATTCACTTAGATCTAATTATCTGGTAAACAAAACAACTCTCTTATATAATATAACTACTTACAGACTAACTACTTAAAATATATATACTTTACAAACTGTATTGTAAATAAATCACATGAACATTTTTATACTACTGTTATTATATCACAATAATATTGATGAAATTACTTTAAAACACAAGTAAACACATAGACTGAGATTTCTGCGCACACAGATTTCGTGTGGGCCAAGTGATGATCCATCAAATGAAACAAATTTTAAGCAAAATTCTCACATAGTGAATTTTTATACCAACATCTTTGCAAAAAAAAAAAAAAAAAAAAAAAAAACACAATTCATGAAAATTAATAATTCTCACACACTCTTTAAGTAATGAAATCAGATTAGCCAAGGCCAAAAAAAAAAACCTGTCCAAGCATTTTCCCCCAGTGACACGAGGCTTTTTATTCTGGATGAACTATTCCTTTAAGCCCAATTGGATTATGCGAAACGGTTCCCGCATCACTTCACTCGGTCTCATGCTTTAAACATAATCATAATGAAAGCTGTCTAAGCAGAGATTCATTACAGCACGTATAATTACGAGCTCCATATATGTAATGAGAAGTCCAGCGATGGACACTTCAAACCACAAGAATAAAAAAAAAAATTGTGCTCTCCTTCCAGTAACCTCAGTGAACGGCTGTCAGAAACTGGCACATGTCCATTTCACCTATGCAGCATGAATGATAAGAGATTTATGGCGACCACAATCATTATTCTTCATCTGAGCTGGCTGGTGGTTGAGAGAGAGAAATATTAAACAAATACCAACGCTACACTGTAAATGACAGAACTGTATTTACTGTAGGACAGTTATGCGGTATGTTACTGTATTTTAAAGTTGCGTTGTGATCTTGACTGTATATTTGACAGTAAAGATATACATACTGTCAATACATATAGAGCAAGATTATTGGTGCTGTCAATGGTAATACAGTATTTTTGCTATAATTGGTTTACAGTACGTTACTGGCGAACTGCTGATATGTTACTGTAGATTTTACAGGAAAATGCTAACAATGTATCTCACGGCAATTTGCAACTTTTTGACTTAGTGGTTAAATTGTATGAATTTCCACGATCTCCTTCGAATCATTCAATACGATTTGCTCATCCCCCAGTGAGGGTTGGGTTTAGGGGTGGGGTTTGGTGCCACGCCTCTTTTAAAAAAACTAAAATTTTCATTTGACTGAACTGAAATTTAATTTGTTTGTTTGTTTAAATTAAGCTCATACAAATTATCTTAAAAAATTGATTAAATACATTGAATAATTTTTTTTCTAGTGAATAAATTATCCACTAAAGTGGCAAAATATAAATACACCACAATAAGAAAAATATTTTTAATATAAAATAAAATTAAATAAAATAAAATGATAATTTAAACGATTCATAAAAACTTCCTTCCTGTAGAAAAGCATCATACGAACAATGTTTAGTGGCTTGGTATATTACAACAGTATTTATAACTATAGTGTACAACCAAGCATATGTGTTCAGAACACAAACGAGTCGCAGGTAATGAAGTATTATGCTTTTCTCCCAAACTACGCAAAATGCTTTTATTCAATGTCTGTAGCTCCGCTCATGCTCCGCCTCTTTGCCCTTATTTGGATAGCCCCAGCTGGAGCAATGACAAGCGAACTAAATGGCGCCGGTTGGCCACGTCCACTTGTGGCCTCTTTTGCGCTCTTCAGAAACCTATGGGTGGCGTCACGGATTCTACGTCCATATTTTTTACAGTCTATGTGTGGGACACGTATATGATTGTCAACAGCTCAAAAAATGTGTTTTGGCACCCTTTAAAAGCTACAAAAATAGCTACACTTTGCTCTGACCCCGAAATTGGCATGTTCTGCATTGCATAATAAACAATCCGATGGGTATTTTGAGCCGAAACTTTAAACATTCTGCAGACACCAAAGATATCTCTTACATCTTATAAATAACAGGAGCCCTTCAAAATCCATGTGAAATGTTCAGCTATACTCTGAAAACTAACCTCATCATGACATGTTTTTGCTTTTTGGAGTATTTAGGGCCAAAAATAAATGAAGGAAAAGAAAAACATTCTCCCCATTCCAAACCCCATTGTTCTAATAGATCAAAAAGCACAAATATAAAGACAGAAAAGACCTTTATGTGCAGAACTAAAGGCTTTTTAGACGTTTACGACAGGTGATGCACTTAAGAGATGCGGGCTATCGATCTGCAACATCATCTGAGTAGACACACAAAGAGGAAAAGCCCTGCGAGGGCAGATTAAATGTATAGTTTTTTGTGACCCATTTCTATAAACACTCTAGACGCAGACTGAAAGGACACAGATTACTTTCCTCCGGCTGCGTGGACGTAATATATATGAAAGCAATATTGATTTCTGAACTGCTATTAAAGATGGAATAGTACAGACAGTAAGGTCAGGGGTTCGAATCATTGGGGCGAGAAGGAAATGATATTATGTGTACGCTGAATGAAGTGGAAACCGGATAAAAGATTTGATGAAAGCATCGACGGAATGTAAAAGTTGTCATTGAAGTTACACTGTCTAAAAAAATAATGTTTTTCTTACTTGGAGGTTTTGTCTTGTTTCTAGTCCAAATGTTTAACAATGGCGTCACGTGGCGCAGATGGTAGCATGATCGCCTCACAGAAAGAAGGTCGCTGGTTTAAGCCCCAGCTGGGTCAGTTTGCATTTCTGAGACGCACTGAAAGCGTCTGCATTGAGAGACACTGAAACCGTTCGCATACGGAGCCAGTGAAACCGTCCGCATACAAAGACACTTAAAGTTTCTCCATAGAGAGACACTGAAAGCGTCCTCATAGAGAGACACTGAAAGCGTCCACATAGAGAGACACTGAAAGCGTCCACATAGAGAGACACTAAAAGCGTCCTCATAGATAGACACTGAAAGCGTCCGCATAGAGAGACACTGAAAGCGTTCTCATAGAGAGAGACACTGAAAGCGTCCTCATAGAGAGACACTGAAAGCATCCGCATAGAGAGACACTGAAAGCGTTCTCATAGAGAGACACTGAAAGCGTTCTCATAGAGAGAGACACTGAAAGCGTCCGCATAGAGAGACACTGAAAGCGTCCTCATAGAGAGAGACACTGAAAGCGTCCTCATAGAGAGGCACTGAAAGCGTCCGCATAGAGAGACACTAAAAGCGCCCTCATAGAGAGACACTGAAAGCGTCTGCATAGAGAGACACTGAAAGCGTCTGCATAGAGAGACACTGAAAGCGTCCTCATAGAGAGACACTGAAAGCGTCCGGATAGAGAGACACTGAAAGCGTCCGCATAGAGAGACACTGAAAGCGTCCTCATAGAGAGACACTGAAAGCGTCCCCATAGAGAGACACTGAAAGCGTCCGCATAGTGAGACACTGAAAGTGTCCCCATAGAGAGACACTGAAAGCGTCCGCATAGAGAGACACTGAAAGTGTCCACATAGAGAGACACTGAAAGCTTCTGCATAGAGAGACACTGAAAGCCTTCTCATAGAGAGACACTGAAAGCGTCCACATAGAAAGGCACTGAAAGCGTCCTCATAGAGAGACACTGAAAGCGTCCTCATAGAGAGACACTAAGAGCATCCTCATAGAGAGACACTAAGAGCGTCCTCATAGAGAGACACTAAGTGCGTCCTCATAGAGAGACACTAAGTGCGTCCTCATAGAGAGACACTGCTGCGGTGCTGAAGATTGTGGGTGTTTACAGCGTTTTGACTGATAATAATGAATTTGTAGCTAAATTGTTAGTGGTGGCAAACAGCGTTTCCTGTTGTTTACATCCGTGTTTACGTCCTTGCTACAACATACCATTAATACTAGAAACTGTGCATGTAATAGATTAATTTTAACAAATAAAAACACTTACAGGTTGTGTGTCACAATCCACAGCTTCGTCTGTTGGAGGAGTTTTAGCCGAATCTAGCACTGAACTAGGAGAGATTCTGGAAGCTCTCCTTTGTCAAATGCTAGCTATATATTTTTTATAATTCTCTGGAACATAATTAAATTAAACTGTAAGCACTTTTGTCTTTGCCTCACATCCTTTGGAAGCCCAAACACAGAAACAGAAGAAGCTCTGTGGAAATAGCAGCATTTGGAAGACATTCTAGCTTTCCCTGCTTTAACATTACAGCGTCTCTGGCCACGCCTCTTCGCTGCTCAGGGTGTGTGGTAAATGCGTGTAACCAGAAGCCCCTTGTGATCTCACTAACCTGGATGTGTTTTTTTGTAGTTCCCAAACTGTGTTTGCTGTAGGCTTTGCTAAGCTAACTCTGTTATAGCCAATTTCTCCCTTTGCATTGAACTTTGAGCGTCTTACATTCAGATGTTAAACTAAAGTTTAAGATATGATATCGTAGTGGACCACCCCTTTAATCAACTACAACTCCTATCATGCACCAGTATATAGTATATTTCTGTATATAGACATTTACACAGGAATAACATTTGTAAACAGAGTAAAAAATGGCATGTGAGACTGGCCTGCATTGCTGGCAAATCCATTCAGTTTATTTACTCGTGATATTTTTGTGTGAGAGCAAGCTGCTTTTTGATTGGCTGACCAGTTGGATACTGGCTAATGGGGCAGAATAACACTGGCACAGACCAGCGCTGCTACCATCTGTCTGTAAATGTGTGAGTGTGTGTCGGTTCCAGACTCGCAGATCACAACACACAGGAGAGAATGGAGTTAATCGCCTGAGGTGAAGTGTGTTTAGATGATGGAAGTGTGGGGGATATTTATCAAACAAACTAGAAGAAGGCATTCGGTTAGTTGAGGTGTAAATCGCTCATAAGCAGAACTGTTATATAGGAGAAAGAGAAAGCACAGTTTTGTCATCATTGACTTAAAGTTAATACATACACACACACACACACACACACACACACATTAGTGCAGTCAAAACAATAATCATGATATTTAAATTTAAACAACAGTTCTGGCGCCGCGGTGGCACAGTGAGTAGCATGTTCGCCATCACAGCAAGAAGGTCAGATGGCATTTCTGTGTGGAGTTTGCACGTTCTCCCCGTGTTCGCGTGGGTTTCCTCCGGGTGCTCTGGTTTCCCCCACAAGTCCAAAGACATGTGGTTTAGGTGAATTGGGTAGGCTAAATTGTCCGTAGTGTGAATGAGTGTGTGTGGATGTTTCCCAGAGATGGGTTGCAGCTGGAAGGGCATCCGCTGAGTAGAACATATGCTGGATAAGTTGGCGGTTTATTCTGCTGTGGCGACCCCAGATTAATAAAGGGACTAAGCCGACAAGAAAATGAATGAATGATAAACAACAGTTCTGTCTGTTTCTTCAATCTGATTGGCTGATAGCCGTGCGATATTCTGCGAGTAATAGCACTCGTACAGCCTCTTCACCCTTCACCTTTGTGTATTACTCCACCCACATACAGCGACAAGCAGAGGACACTCTACAGTTTGACAAATATTGCAGCTGTTGGACAACATAATGTACTTTTGAGGCAATTTTTAGTCAAGAATGTAATTGTTTAGATTGCAACTACGCAGATTATCTATATGGATAGTGCCTATTTTAAATATTTATAATTTCGGAGTTTCAGTGTATCGGACACCATCAGCCTGTCTGAGCAGACCAAAGAAAGTGATGGTACACGTTCTGCCGCAAGATTGCGACCGAGAAAGCATAATAAGTCCTTAGAGAGAGAAAAACTCAAACTTCAGCTGAACAAATCATTATAAATCAGGTAAGTGACGTTCTAAGTCGAAATCTCTTTTTTATATGTTGTAGTGCTGTATTTATCCAACAGAAACAAGACAGTCCTCACTGCATAGTTGACGATCGTCAACACCTCCCCCTACCCTAAACTCAACCGTCACAGTAGCATCAGGGCTTAGTTTCTTCCGGAACACGTCAAATCCGGATCCGGCACCTCTGAAATCTGATCCGGCACCTCATTTTCTGATCCTCAACCACTTTCGTCCGCGACACCCCTCCACCATACACCGCCAACCCCCACCTCGCTCTTCACTTTCGTGCACGACACCTCTCCGTCCTCGGCTAACATGGTGGATCCGTTACCCTGATTTGTTCCCGGACCTCGCAATTCACAAAATAAGCACTGAGTAGCATTTGCGTTTGAAATAGAGCCGGGTTTTGTTTTAATGTACATAACTCATTCATTCATTCATTTTCCTTCAGCTTGGTCTCTTATTTATCAGTGGTTGCCACAGCGGAATCAAAGTCCCTATAAAGCAAGTCATTTCACTCGGTGGCCATCTTTGAAACGCCTCTCAGGCAGTCTAAAGGGGGAAACATCAAATTCTCCAAAACTGTCAGCAAAACTTCCGATTACTTTGCATATTTGGAGTCACCAATAAACCAATACAGTGCATCCGGAAAGTATTCATATTGCTTCACTTTTTCTACTTTTTTTTTTTTTGTTACAGTCTTATTTCAAAATGGATTAAATTTTATTTATTTCCTCAACATTCTACACACAATCGCCCATAATGACAATGCGAACAAAGAGTTTTTAAAATTGTTGCAATTTTTTTTTTAAATAAAAAACCTGAAGAATCACATTGGTGTTCACAGCCTTTGCTCAATACTTTTTTGATGCACCTTTGGCAGTAATTACAGCCTCAAGTCTTTTAGAATATGATTGACATATTGACGTATACATACTTATATATACATACCTATATATATATATACATACCTAAACCATAACGTCATATATTTTTTTACAGTAAATAATTCTCCATACCAACACCACATATGTAAGACTGTATCTTGAGGGTCTTTAATCACTGCAGTTTCTTTCCTCTACAAGAAACTAAGCCTCTTTTTTTCTTTTAAGAAATCTGTATGTGTCTCTTCAGGGTCAAATAAAGCTGAATGTATTATGAGGTTTAAACGGTCCTGCGGTGACAAAGGAGTTTTTAAAAGAGCCTGAACAATTATTAAAATGCCAACTAATTACGATTCTTAATAAATGGGCTGAATACATTAAAACTCTTTTGCTGCGTAGCAATTAGTCCTCTTTTCATAAAACAATCTTTTCATTAGCCAAAAAGTCTGCAGGCGGTGTGAATATGAGCCCAGGAGAGTCCAGAGTCCTTCTCAGATATAAAAACCAAAGAGATTGAAAGAGTCAGAGCCAGATTCAGAGGTTGTGAACGTTAACTTCCTCCGTTTCGCTTAAAGTTGTTGAATTAAACCCTTTGTGACGCTACTAAAGCAGAAAGTTAGCTTCAGATCATAGCAAACATGCCAAATTCACATACTTGTCTAGCTATTTAGCTGTTGGTGTTGTCAATCTGGCAACCCGTGTGCTGGATTTGTAATATAACAGCCAGTTCAATGCTGTTCAACGAAGAGAAGATTTATTTTAGACACCATTTAAAATGCTGCTAACACACTAGCAAGTTATGAGCATGTTTTAGAGCTCCTGTGAAATTAAAATAAAACGTATTACCTGTTAGTTTCAGTCTGTAGTCTTAAGAATATCTATAAGCCAGTGTGCTCCAAAAGAGTGGCAACATGTGCGTTTAGAACATATTAGCCTGATATAAACATCCAAAGCTTGCAGTTTGTCACTGCCGCCGAAACGGATCGATATTTTTCACATCAAATCTTGACCAATCAAATACTTTCTAGTTTCTGACATGCCCCGCCCCCTTTGAAATGCTTCTCATTTGCTTTTTATTTGATGCGCTTGAGCTCAGCCACTGTCATTGGCAGAGCTGTGAGAAAAACTTAACGCTATTGGTTGTATTTTTAAAGGGGAGGGGCTACAGTATTCCTGTTTTCATTTTTCAGTTGAACGCTGAATAAAAAACTGCACATTTCAAAGCACTTTACGGGGCCTTTAACGCTCTGGGTGTGTGTTTTATTTTTGAACGTGATTGATTTTTAATGAGAGCTGCTGACTTGAGCGACAGAAGCTGTTATTTTGTGACAGTGTTGAGCAGAGTTGTACACCGCAGCGAAGCAGTAACGCTCCGAGCAGCCGACAGCGCAGAGAGCCACAGCCTGTGGTGATTTAATCGCTGTCGGTGGGAACGCACCATTACCTCTATATGCAGACACAGATACTCTCATTGGGGTTCAGAGCGGAGCAGCACATCTTCAAAAATCACACATAGCATCAGTTAGAATTTTAGTATAAACCCATATCAGAAAAAGTTGGGAATGTATGGAAAACAAAAACAGAAAGCAGTGATTTCTAGTGTTGGGTCGTTCTTGAACGATTCGTTCATTTTGAACGAATCTTCAATATGACTCGGGAACGACGAGTCCTCTCAGGGAGTGATTCGTTCATCCGCGCATGCGCACATTTTTGCAGGTGGTTTCGTTCATTTTTCAAGTCTTTTGAGTCATTCATCAGGTGAAAGACTGAAGCCAATCATAAGTATTGAGAGCCGGAAAAGGATTTGATTAGTTCATCTCTCGAGTCCTCGGGTTTGAGTCTGATCGTTCATCACGTGAAAGACTGAAGCCAATCATATGTATTTAGAGCCGGAAAAGGATTTGATTAGTTCATCTCTCGAGTCCTCGGGTTTGAGTCTTTCTTATTTGACTGGACACTACAGCATAATTGGGTGTAGAAATTAGTAAATGGTTCCAAATCCTCTTTAGAGACAGGTGCATCATCATTAATTATATGATTATTGTTATTATATTAATAATATGATTATTATTATTATTATTATTATTATTATTATTATTATTATTATTAT
>CAIGQQ010033255.1:4186869-4205879 GCA_903798035.1 Danio albolineatus
ATTATTATTATTATTATTATTATTATTATTATTATTATTATTATTATGTGTATAAACTGTAGCTCCACTGTACACTGCAATGAGAACTCTAGTCAGTAGTAATACTTATGTAAAACTGGATTTTTGTTGCATTATGGATCATATTTTAGACTTTTCATAAAATGATCAAACAATGTTTTATTTAATTTAAAGCTTACTTGTTTTTATTTATTAAAAAGCCTAGATTGATGTGCACTTTTTATATATTGTGATTTTAAAGTAATAATCTGTTTTGTTGTAAATCTTTTCTGGTAAAAATAATAAAAATAATAAAACCATTAAACAGTGTTTATAGTGTTTCTAATGCCTGCAGCATCATATGTTACAAACGGTTCACAAAGACAATTTGATTTATTACGTAACTCATCTCTTATGTTTTCTTTCACGTTATGTGACAAAAGATCGAACAACTCGAATAAACTAAGTGATTCATTCATTCGTGTATGCGCACGTTGTGTAGTGTGGGAGAAGATTAGTTCATCTCTCGAGTCCTCTATCGGGTTTGAGTCCGTTCGTTCATCACGTGAAAGACAGAAGCCAATCATATGCATTTAGAGCCGGAGATCCGTTCATCTCTCGAGTCCTCGGCTGTGAGTCATCTGGCTTTACATGCTGTCACGGGCTAAACAAACGAAAGACTCAAAAACCTGAAGACTTGAAAGGTGAACTAATCATGGCTCCTTTCGGCTCAGACTGTGTACATTAGTTAAGATTATATGTGACTGTCAGTGTGACGAGAACGAGGTGAGCTGAGCAGACAAAAATACCTTCATACATAAAAGACCAGGTAAACAATGAATTATTATTTTTTATTCCTTATAGCAGTATATTTATGACTTGTTTAAGTGTGATCAACCTTTGGGTTAGTTGTAGATGTGTTTGGAAGCAAGTCCTAACATTTTAATAATATTTTTGGCGAAATGAACGAAATGACTCGAAAAAAGATTCGTTCATCTCGATGAACGAGACTCAAAGATCTGAGTCAGTAAAATGATCCGACTTCCCATCACCAGTGATTTCTAAATTTAATTTGACTTGTATTTCATTGAAGACGATAGAATAGACATTGTTTATTGTGTCCCTCATGATTTGTATTACTTTTTGTGTATTTTTTTTTTCAAAACAAACATTTAAATTTTGGTTATAATAAACCTGTTTTGGCCCAGTTCGGGGCCAGTTAAGGGTTATAAATTGGCTGAGATTCAGGCCGGTTATGGCCCATGTGTGGCCCTTGAATTTAATCCAGTTATGGGCCACTTCAGGACCATTAATCTTTGTGGTACTTGGGCTGAGGGAAAAGTTATTGTGTGGCCCAGAGCTGGGCCAGAAAACATTTGCTATGTGGGAACCAGAAACCTCCATCTTCACGGCTTTAAAACGCTCCAATGTCAGTGTTTGCAATCTGTAAAGAGCGGTGAACTGATGACCTTCACAGCCAATCACAGTCATTTCTGGTGAATACTATGGCAAATCAGCACTGCTTATGAACATGCTCAGAGCGCTTAAATGTTAACGGAAAAAATTACGTTATTAAAACTTCAGTATCGGGACAACACCATTACAAAAAACACAAGGGTGTGCTACAGGGGACTGCATTGTTTAATCGCTCACCGGGTTACATAGGCTAAAGAAGGGAAGCGTCCCCATGGTGTTTACCTACTGCCATGAACTGAAGTCTAGGAGGACACTAAAGCGTAATACTCTTAAAGTGCTGATGTTTGATGCCAAATATGCCTTTAATTGTTTAAATTAAACTGAACTGTATGATATTAAAGTGATGTTTACACTATTTCTGCATTTTGAAATCGCGACAACAGCTGGAGGTTTGTAGTCCACAGCGTGTTGTTGAAATGTTTACAGTGCTGATCCTCTACTTTTGGGTTTCTTCCCAACGCAGCCTCGCTTTCGTGTTTTAAAATGGTGGCCGCGTGAAAGAAGCATATTGTCTGCAATGAAATACAAGTCACAGTAAATTTGGAAATCATCTGTCGTTTCCATACTGTCCCAACCTTCTCCCAAGTTTCTGCTTCAAGTTATGAAAACATTGTGCCGCACACACATTGTGCTGCATTGCTTCACTGTTGTGTAGTTTTGATACATTAGTCTTTGTGTTCTCACCTGTTAAGCCAGTGTCCAAAGTCGGGCAGGTGCGCCCACTGCACCCCGGTCTGGTTGAGTGCCCTCAGCAGGCGACAGCAGGTCAGTGTGAGCAGCGGAGTCCCCAGCGCCAGCCACTTCTCTGAGCCCGCGCTCACGCCCAGCTCCAGCGCCGGGGAGAAGGACAGTCCTGCGTCAGCAGCGGAGGGCAGCAGCGGCCCTTCATCCTCCTCCTCACCCCGCTGTCTCTGCTCCCTGAAGTACCGCCGGCAGACGTCCTGGAAGACCGCCAGACACAGCGTATTGAGCAGGAAGTACCAGGTCTGGTGTTCCTCCTCGATGAAGCTGCTGGACCCCAAACTGAGGGTGTGAAACACTGTCCCGGTCAGCAGCAGAGCGTCCAGCTCCGACAGAGCCCAGCCTGAGCTCTAGAAGAATAACAAGAAGGAGAAGAAGAGTTATTTTTCTCATTATTGGATATATTTTTTCAACATAGGCAGCAGGGTGGCTCAGTGGTCAGCACTGTCACCTCACAGCAAGAAGGTCACTGGTTTGAGTCCAGGGCCAGTTGCTATTCCTGTGTGGAGTTTGCATGTTCTCTCTGTGTTCGTGTGGGTGTCCTCCAGATTCTCCGGTTACCCCCCCCACAGTCCAAACACATGCGCTATAGGTGATTGAATGAACTGTGTGTGTGAATGAGAGAGTGTATGGGTGTTTCCCAGCACTGGGGGTTCAGTTCTCTCAGTTCAAGGATGCAGCTGAAAGGGCATCTGCCACGAAATAAACATATGCCAGAGTAATTGGTGGTTCATTCCACTGTGGCAACCCCTGATAAATCAGAGACTAAGGCGATGGAACGTGAGTGAGTGTTTAAGACGTGAAACTGGGACCGAGATGGAAGAATGAGTGCTTTGGCCTTCAGTGAAACATGCTGGAGGCTGTCTGAGCTGCATTTCTGTCAGTGCTGTTGACGCTGTTGTCAGAATTGACAGGATTGTGATCTCAAACACACCACCAATGATGCAATGAAATCATTTTTGAAGAAAAAACTGCCCATAAAACACTGACGGTCATCACATTGCCTATATATACTGATGAAATATCGTTAAAAACTGCTAAACTTCTCTTTTACCCCTGTATCAGAATCAGAATCAGAAAGAGCTTTATTGCCAGGTATGTTCGCACATAAAAGGAATTTGTTTTGGTGACAGAGCTTCTACATTGCAACAGAATTACAGAGACAGAACAAAAAACAGATAAAAAATATATTCAAAAAATAGAAGTAAGTGTTAAATGCAAATATACAGATGGACAAGTGTATGTACAGGTATATTACTATATACAACGTTATATGTGCAGCTGTTATGTGCAAATTGGCATGTAAAGTGTATTGTTAAATAAGTGTATGTGTGTGTAAAAGTGTATAGCAAGTAGTGATGTTGGTTCCACGATTGTTATCATCAAGTGTTCATGAGCTGGATTGCCTGAGGGAAGAAACTGTTTCTGTGTCGGGCTGTTCTGGTGCGCAGTGCTCTGTAGCGTCGACCAGAAGGTAACAGTTCAAAGAGGCAGTGTGCTGGGTGTGAGCGGTCCAGAGTGATTTTGGCAGCCCTTCTGCTCGCTCTGGATAAGTACAGTTCTTGGAGAGTAGGGAGGGTTGTACCAATGATTCGCTCAGCAGTCCGTACTATTCGACGTAGTCTTCGAAGGTCAGATTTGGTAGCTGAGCTAAACCAGACAGTTATTGAAATGCAGATGACTGATTCAGTGATGGAGGTGTAGAACTGTTTCAGAATCTCCTTTGGGAGGTTGAACTTATTTAGCTGACGAAGAAAGTACAGCCTTTGTTGAGCTTTTTTGTCAATGGAGTCAATGTGAGTGTCCCACTTCAGGTCCTGAGAGATGTAAGGATATTTTAACACCTTAAACGACATCATCATCCATCATAAACATCCCAAACACAGCAGTGCCTTCACACATGGGGTTGTCATATAGAAAGTAGTTTGCAGAGACAAAAATAAAAAATCAATATGAGCAGTCAGATGTGACGCACGGAGAGAGAAATGGAGTGGAAAAGGTGAAGCGGGGAGAGTTGAAAAAGGCAAAAAAAGCACAAATAAGCGAAACATCTGACAGCGTGTGACAGTAAAACGCTCCTGACACCAAAGTCGCCAGTGTCCAGCACTGTAAACCAACTCTACACACACCACTTTGATGTGCTGAGCCCTGAGCTAACATTATCTCTTTCTCTCACACATACACACACACTATGGGACAATGACCAGTTTTAAATCCTACAGTGGTTTATAAAAATCAAGGTTTTAAAACCACTAAAAATTTCTGTTATACTATTTCTAGAGTATACTACCTGACAAAAGTCTAGTCACTAATCCAAGATTTAGGAACAACAAATAGTAACTGGATTTCTAGTTGATCATTTGGTGTCAGAAGTGGCTTATATGAAAGACAAAGGTCTCTAGATTACGCTTATTTTAGCTAAATAAAATATGATCATGGCTTCATTTTTAATGATTTAATTAGGACAGTAAGGTCTGACTTTGCTGAGACACTCAACAGAAATAATGTACAGTATAGAATATAAAGTCATGCTGCAGTGGAAAATGAACAAGTATTGTGTATGACTCCCATGAGCTTGGAGGACTGCATCCACACATCTCTGCAATGACTCAAAAAAACTTATTAATAAAGTCATCTGGAACGGCAGAGAAAGCGTTCTTGCAGGACTCCCAGAGCTCATCAAGAGTCTTTGGATTCATCTTCAATGCCTCCTTCTCCATCTTACCCCAGACATGCTCAATAATGTTCATGTCTGGGGACTGGGCTGGCCAATCCTGCAGCACCTTGACCTTCTTTGCTTTCAGGAACTTTGATGTGGAGGCTGAAGTATGAGAAGGAGCGCTATCCTGCTGGAGAATTCGCCCTCTCCTGTGGTTTGTAATGTAATGGGCAACACAAACGTCTTTGATACCTCAGGCTGTTGATGTTGCCATCCACTCTGCAGATCTCTCACACACCCCATTCTGAATGTAATCCCAAACCATGATTTTTCCTTCACCAAACTTGATTTCTGTGAGAATCTTGGGTCCATGAGTGTTCCAGTAGGTCTTCTGCAGTATTTGTGATGATTGTGATGCAGTTCAACAGATGATTCATCGGAAAAATTGACCTTCTGCCACTTTTGAATGATCAACTAGAAGTCAAGTTATTATTTGTTACTCTTAGAACTGGGATCGAAGACAAGACTTTTGTCAGGTAGTGTATACTAGTCCAATTCTTCAGAATTCACACACAAAAAACATAAAAACGTGTTTATTATTAATAATAGCTGGAAGCCTCTGATTAGGTCAGCTGATCAGAACTCACGCTACCATGAAAAGGTAAACAGACACACCCACCCATGCACACCACAACACTTACGTCATAACATACAGGAAGAACACACTTAGGCCCAATCCCAATTTTAGCCCTTAGCCCTTCCCCTTACCGCCTACCCCTCGTTTTGCGCGTTCACGTCAAGGGGTAGTGGTGTCCCAACTCTCTTTAGCTTGAAGGCGTAGGGCTAAGGGCCAGGGGTTTACACCCCTTCGAACGAAGATTTTTCAGGACCACACTTCAAACGGAGGGGTAAGAAAATTTCCCAGAATGCACCTGCCACAACGGCAGGATAGCTGAACCCGGAAGTAAGGAGATCCACAAATTAGTATTTTTTGTCATTATTACGAATTTTTACGACAAACAAACATATATTTTAATTTATTCATAACCGCGTTCGTGTTTTACTGTCATGCTTTGAAAAAAAAAAAAACGCAAAAACCCCCCCGCTAAATTTTGCGATCTATAATCCATAATCATAACTCATGTACAGCAGTCCCACAACATTCTGACACACGATGACACTGGAATACCCTGTCAGTAATGTCTAGTGGCTGGGAATGAGCTTTTTACAGTGTCTGCTATAATGTTAATGTTGTTTTCGTGTGTTTACATTGATAAATATGGCCACTGTGTAAATACACAGTATAGTTATGATCTTATTGCCACATTAGATCGTTATGATAACATAACATACACCTTCAGTGATTTCCTGAAGATAAACACCAAAAAATAACACAACTGGAATAACTCCAGCAGTCGTGATCGTCTGATCTCATATGAAGCAAGAGATCGCGATGACATTTGATGACGTGTGCTGGTGTTGAAGTGCTGTCCCAATTCTTAGGGGTAAGTTTTGAAGCCCTTCCCCTTAACCCTTACAACCAAGGGTTAGGGGTAGGGGTACAAAAATAGAATTGGGATTGGGCCTTATAAACCTAGACCTACACCTATTAGAAATATAAATCGTGACAACCAGTTTCCAACATCCTTCAAAATATCTTCTTTTGTGTTCAACGTAAAGAAACTCATAAAGATTTGAAATAAGTACGAGCAAGTAAACTATGACAGAATTTCTTATTCTTGTGTGAACTATCCCTTAACGTCTTTCCATCCTTCATCCCGACAGCACCTGGGCGAACGTCAATGCGAGCAACTTCTGTTTGTGTAAACAGCGTCTGGGTGGAACCTGCGCTGGCTTTTTTGTTTCTTTGCAAACCGTTTCTCTCTTTACGTTCTCGTATTGTTTCTCTGCTCCCATCGAAGGGAATATTTGGATCCGTGAGTGTCTGGATCAAAAAGTGTCTGGTTTGTTTTCTCGCAGTTTGTGTCTCTGATGGTTTCATCATTACTGGAGTGAGTGTCAAGCTAATGCTTGGCCATGCACGCTAATCTATATGCTAATGCCAAAACAGTGTCTGACAGCAGCCGGTGTGTGTCCGTAATCTGACGTGGAACTAAACAGCCTGTTTGTCTTTTAAAAGTGGACACGTTGTACAGAATTTCATGTTTTCCCTGAAGTCCACTCAGGCTTTCTGACTGTGAATGAGTTTCTTCCACCCTTTCTCTGACCCTTACAATTAAACTGGTTGTACTTTTTGTTATATATGTATATTATAAATATGAAAACAGCATTGATAGTCCATTTTTACTTCTGTAACGCGAGCAGAACGGCATATTCAGTTAGGGACATAGTGCTTTCATCCATCTGGAACTGATGTGAATGGGTACAGCGTGTTTCATATCAGGAATCGGGAGTTGAATATGAACTCCCCCTCTTGATGTTTTGGTGGCACTTTCCTAAAAGGATCATTATCGTTCACCCAGAAATGGAAAAGTGCTGTTACGTTTTACATTTAGTCATTTTGCAGGCGCTTTTTTTATCCAAAGTGACTTTCAATTGAGGAGGCGTTCAGCGATTCGACAATAAGAGGCAACACACACAAGATGATGATCAAAATAAGCATTAGCTTGGGCAAACTAAAAATATGCAGATTTTGTTTGATTCGGACGTTTAGAAACGAGACTTATGTTTAATTTTATAGTGCATCCGGAAAGTAGTCATAGCGCTTCTCTTTTTCCACATTTTTTTATGTTACAGCCTTATTCCAAAATGGATTAAATTTATTTATTTTCTCAACATTCTACACACAATCCCTCATAATGACAATGTGAAAGAAGATTTTTTTAAATTGTTGCAAATTAATTAAAAATAAAAAACGCGGGGAAAAAAAATCACATGTACATCAGTATTCACAACCTTTGCTCAATACTTTATTGATGCACCTTTGGCAGCAATTACAGCCTCAAGTCCTTTTGAATATGATGCCAAAAGCTTGGCACACCTGTCTTTGGGAATTTTTGCCCATTTCTCTTTGAAGTACCTCTAAAGCTCTATCAGGTTGGACGGGACACGACGGTGTACAGCCATTTTCAGATCTCTCCAGAGATGTTCTATAGGATTTTGGTCTGGGCTCAAGTACATTCACAGAGTTGTCATGAAGCTACTCCATTGATATTTTGGCGGTGTGCTTTGGGTCATTGTCCTGCTGGAAGATGAACCGTTGCCACAGTCTGAGGTCAAGAGCACTCTGAAGCAGGTTTTCATTCAGGATCTCTGTACATTGCTCCATTCATCTTTCCCTCTATCCTGACTAGTCTTCCAGTTCCTGCTGCTGAAAAACATCCCCACAGCATGATGCTGCCACCACCACGCTTTACTGTAGGGATGGTATTAGCCTGGTGATGAGCGGTGCCTGGTTTTCTCTAAATGTAACGCCTGGCATTCACTCTAAAGAGTTCAATTTTAGTCTCATCAGACCAAAGAGTTTTGTTTCTTATGGTCTGAGAGTCCTTCAGATGCCTTTTGGCAAACTCCAGGCTAAGGAGTGGCTTCCGTCTGGGCACTCTACCATACAGTCCTGATTGGTGGATTGCTGCACAGATGGTTGTCCTTCTGTAAGGTTCTCCTCTCTCCACAGAAGAACGCTGGAGCTCAGACAGAGTGACCATCGAGTTATTGATCACCTCCCTGACTAAGGCCCTTCTCCCCTGATCACTCAGCTTAGATGGCCGGCCAGCTCTAGGAAGTTGGTGGTCTCTGGTGGTTCCAAACATGGAGGCCATGGCGCTCATTGGACCTTTCAGGACAGCAGAACATTTTCTGTAACCTTCCCCAGCCTTGTGCCTCGAGACAATCATGTCTCGGAGGTCTACAGACAACTCCTTTGTCTTCATGCTTGGTTTGTGCTTTGACATGCACCGTCAACCCTGGGACCTTATATAGACAGGTGTACACCTGTTCAAATCATGTCCAATCAGCTGAATTTACCACAGGTGAACTCCAATGAAGCTGCTGAAACATCTCAAGAATGATCAGTGGAAACAGTATGAGCTGAGCTCAATGTAGAGACCTGAGCTCAATTTAAATACTGATGTACATGTGATTCTTCAGGCTTTTTATTTTTAATAAATTTGCAACAATTTCCAAAAATCTTTTTCCATATTGTCATTATGGGGGATTGTGTGGAGAATGTTCAGGAAATACATGAATTTAATCCATTTTGGAATAAGGCTGTAACATAAACAAAATGTGGAAAAAGTGAAGCGATATGAATACTTTCCGGATGCCCTGTATTGGTGTATTGGTGACTTCAAATATGCAATGTAAGTTTGGCTGACAGTTTTGGAGAATTTGATGTTTCCCCATTCAGACTGCCAGAGAGGTGTTTCTAAGATGGCCACCGAGTGAAACAACTTTTTTTAAAGGGACTTTGATTCCGCTGTGGCAACCCCTGATAAATAAAAGATCAAGCTGAAGGAAAATGAATGAGTTATGTACATTAAAACAGAACCCGGCTCTATTTCAAATGCAAACAATGTGTAGTCAGAATTTGAAACTAAAAAATACGATAAAACAATTGATTCATGGCTTATTTCAATAAATAGATAAATATTAGTGATCAATGATAATATATTAATTAAGAATGAGGCATTAATATGTGCTTTATAAGTACTAATAAAAAGCAAATGCAGTGAATCCGGAAAGTATTAATAGTGCTTCACTTTTTTCACTTTTTTTTATGTTACAGCCTTATTCCAAAATGGATTAAATTCATTTATTTACTCAAAAGTCTACATACAATACCCAATAATGACAAAATATCATTGGTATGGCTTCACAATAACTCTGTGAATGTCCTTGAGTGGCCCAGCCAGAGCCCAGACCTAAATCCTATTGAACTTCTCTGGAGAGATCTCAAAATGATTGTACACCGTCGCTTCCCATCCAACCTGATCGAGTTTGAGAGGTACTGCATAGGGGAATGGGCAAAAATTCCCAAAGACAGGTGTGCCAAGCTTGTGGCATCATATATAAAAAGACTTGAGGCTGTAATCGCTGCCAAAGGTGCATCAACAAAGTATTGAGCAAAGGCTGTGAATACTGATGTACATGTGATTTTTCAGGTTTTTTATTTTTAATTAATTTGCAACCATTTCAAAAATCTTTTTTTCACATTGTCATTATGGGGAATTGTGTGTAGAATGTTGAGGAAATAAATTAATTGAATCCATTTTGGAATAAGGCTGTAACATAAAAAAAATGTGGAAAAAGTGAAGCGCTATGAATGCTTTCCGGATGCACTGTATACGTGCGTTCTCTTATCTAAAGTGTTCCCAAAATATCTTCTGTTACAAAGATCAACAGTGGGTTCGCAATGACATGATGGTGAATAAATAATGACAGAATTCAGATTTCGGGGTGGGCTTTGATCTTCAAATGATCTTCTAATTATGAAAAAGGGAGGCAGACTTATCAGAGAGAGTGAGAGGGACTTTTGATGTCACGGAGGAGGTTTCGATTATAATAAGAATCAAAACATCCTATGAAGTCTTGAGTAAACAGCTCTATTAACAAGCATGACAGCAGCGCTAATTGATCAGGAGGCAATTAATGCGGAGTTATTAAACGCTGTGTCGGAAAGCACAACAGCAAGGGACAGAAAATGAAACGTGGACACAACAAACGTCTGCTGGAAACAAGCACGTTTCACGAACATTTTCTTTCGCAATTAATTATGTTCCACTGAAAAAAGTGATCAGAAAAATATTCATGACAACAACAACAACAGCCTCATGGCAATCATGTTTATGACAGATGATGACAAGTTATGTTGTCTTGACAATGACCGTATTTGATAATGATGTGTTTGATGTATTTGTTTGTCACGTTGTCATATCAAAATGATACATTTGTAATTAAAAGGTCATAACATTTTAATGATGGTGTTTTATAGCTTTATTTGTGTCACAATCACCAGCGATCCAAGCTTGTAGATCGCTGGGAATCATTTACTTTCACTCAAGATTACAAATCTGTCACCATATGGACTACAAATCCTATTATGCACCACACACTCACACCTGTTCCGGTTTTCTTCGGATTGCTAACACACACAGGTGAACCTGTTCAGAACTGATTACATGGACTTTAAAAACAGCACAGACACACACACTAGTTGCTGAGTCTTGTTTATCTGTGAGCATTAAGACGCGTTTTTCCTTGTTTAACCTAGCCGTGTTTTGACCTTTTGCTTTGTCTGTTTGTTTTGATTCATTGCTGACTGTACCGACTATTCGCCTGTTCTTTGACCATGACTTTCGGTTGCTTTGTATGTACCTGTTTGACCCTGTTGATCATTGCCTGCCTGACCATTCTTGTTAATAAACCTGCATTTGCATCCGCACCTCCACTGCAGCGTCCCATTCACATAACAATTTGATAGATTATTGTCACTTTTATTAAGAATTTTAAATTACTAATTAATTATGTTCCACTGAAATAAGTGATCAGAAAAATATTCATGACAACAACAACGGCCTCATGGCAATCATGTTTATGACAGATTATGACATCTGCTGTCTTGGAAATGACCGTATTTGATAATGATGTGTTTGATGTATTTGTTTATGTCGAAAGACATATCTCTGTAAACCAAAAGCATCCAGCTGCGCGTCTAGCTTCGCCTTTTGGTACCCTTGGTACACTTTGTAAAGGGTACCCAAAAAGTAGTACAACATGGTTCGGTTTGGTACGCTTTTAGAGAGTGGAAACGGCCATAAAAGAGTATTGAACCGTACCGTACTGTACCACTCAGTGGAAAGGGCCATTAGGTGCTCTTTCGAAAGGGTACCCAAAAAGTGGTGCGGTGTGGTTAGCTTTTTGGGACCTTTTGACAGTGGCAACGGCCATAAAAGTGTACCAAACCGTACCGTAGCAGTCTTCTAGACCATTTTAATGTGGTCATCTTATTGGCCAGTGAACATTTCCTGCTTGTTATCAAACAATTTCATAACTGTAACAAGAGGCAATTCAATTATAACTTAACATTAAAAACATCTATTATAACATTATTTATTAATATGTGGCTCTTTTTGGATTCTATAGGAAGCAATAGAAATAAAAAAAATGTAAGAATCAGAATCTTTATTGCCATTGTATAGAATACAACACAATTTACATTTGCCCTCCCTTTCAGATACAGTTTTACTTGTCTAAAACCCCAACAATAGTATAACAATGAACAATTTTGGATAGAATCAATTACTTCAAGTAAAGCGTGACCAAAAAATGCTTTACTATAATAAACCTCTTTGCTTTTCTTGGTTTTTCCCCTACCGATATCCTTTAGTTTTTGTTGTTGTTCTTCTTATTATAAAACATGAGATCCCAGAAAAAGTGCTGCTATTGCCCTGCCAGTGAAGAAATAATGACAGTATTACAGAAATAAAATCCAGTAATAGAAATGTGCCTCTTCTGACACGAGTCTAAGTATTAATCATCGATGCTTTTATAATTATAATGGTTTTATTATATACTACTGAGCGCAGCAGGTCCATCAAACCTTCAGCGAGCGAGGGTTGATGTCAATCATGAGCAAATTTGCAGATGCGTGACGTCAATCCCACGATTCCCTTCACCTCTGAATCACAAATATCACTGAGGGGTCACTTTCAGCAACACGCAGTTCTCTCAGATCGGCCAGGATCCTCGGGGAGCCTATTACCTTGAGAATAAATTGGAGCCAATTGTCTCCTGGATCTGAATCTGTTATTTAAGCGTGGTGAATGGTGGTGGTGAATTTCAAGGGCCAATAGTCTGTTTTATTTATTTTCCACAGCTCATCGAGGTAGTCAAGAGCTCTTGCGCTAAAAACACCATCAACATTTTCTAAATGAGCGACTAAATGGGTTTCCAAATGACTAAGTTTACAGGTCACGGACACAAAAGCTTCTGGGTGACCTATTTTACGGTTTAAATTCCTGCGGCTCAGAAACTCAGAAGCACGCTGCATGTTAAAGGGCCATGAAACACCAAAACACATTTTTTGAGCTGTTGACAGTCATATATGTGTCCCATGCTGCTATAAACACTATTAGGACACATATAATTGACTAAAAAGTGAAAATTGGTTGTTTTTGCGTTATTTCGAGCAAATTCGTTCTTCCGGTTTGAAACGAATTTTTGAAGCTGCGTCACGCCGATGAGATCCATGCGTATATTCCAGCGTGGAGAGTGGACGCCTGTCCCGGCTAGAACGTTCTGACGTCTCTAAGTATTCGGCATTAATTCATGAGATAGACTTGGTTCAAACCAACCAGAGCGCTCTATTGTGTACGCGGCGCAGCTTCATTAATATTCATGATCGCTTCGAAGTTGTACCTGTTATGCTGCGTTTACAGCAGTTGCGGAAGACGCATCAAGCGCGAGTGATTTACATGCTAAGTCAATGCAAAAGGCGCGAATAGGCATCCTGCAACGTGATAGGTGCGAATGGCGCCGCGCGTTTGACGCGCTTAACGCCGCAATTCGCGCGAATCGCTTCAGTTTGAAAATGAAATGAAAATGAGCTTCAGCGGACGTTCGCGCTACGTTAACCAATCAGGAGCTTGCTCTTGTGGGGGTGTGATTATGACGTAGCGCCTGTTGTGTGTGTCCTAAGGGAAAACTCGTCTCGGCTCAGTCAGAAGCACCGCTGAAAGCTTCCATCATCCAGGTTCAGTTTCTGGAGGAGTTTATGAACTCATAGAGCTCCGTGCACCTCTGAAATAATCTAGTGGACTCAGATACGGCTCCAAACGAATCGACGCTGTTTTTCAGCCTTCATAAAGCACATAAACACAGTTATTCTCTCCATAAAACCCCTGTTAGCCATTTAGCAATAAAGCTACAGTCACCAAGCCATAGACAGAAGCCCTGCCCATCACTCGAATCCGAAAATAAAGAGAAAGTGCTGTTAAAGTCAACAAATTAATAATTTGGCAAATAATTCGATTACTGATGTCCATGTATACACACACATACAAAGGAGCGCGTGCACAAATGGAAACTCCCATTTTTATGCAAAACCTTCCCTCTTTCCCCTTCCCCGACACTCCCACCTAAACAGAGCTGGACACGCCCACTTTCCTGAGCTTTTCCAAACTAGAGGTGTGAAAACACCACGCTGAGACTGGGGGGTTTCGTGGCCCTTTAATGCTTGTGGTTTAATCGCTCATAGGCCATACGTTTTTATTATTCATTTTCTTTTCTGCTTAGTCGGTTTATTAATTGGGGGTTGCCACAGCGGAATGAACCGCCAACTTATCCAGCAAATGTTTTACACAGTGGACGCCCTTCCAATCTCAACCAGTACACTATGGATAATTCAGCTTACCCAATTCACCTATAGCGCATGCCACACGAACACGGGAAGAACATGCAAACTCCACACAGAAATGTCAACTCACCCAGCCGAGGCTCGAACCAACTATCTAGATGGAAACTTTTGCTTTGTGTTTACCTTATGGTTAAAGTTAAATCTCTTAAAGTTAAACTCAAGTTAAAGTTGATGCACATCCATCAGCTCCCGCCTCTGAATGAGCGAGTTTGAGCTAGTTGTATATTAAGGTAGCGTTCAGAAAATACTCGACACAGAGGAACTCGACACAGGAACATAAAAACCTACTGCCAGCTAGTGTTTCTGAAGTGTTACTGCAGAGCAACACAAACAGCATGCAGAAGTATAAAGGCATGACTACACGTAGGCCTGTCACAATAATCAATATACTGACTTATCGCACAATACATGGACATGACCTCAGTGATTTTTGGTGATGCAAAATATATCGCCCATACGTTAATAAAAAAAAAAAAAAAAAAAAAAAAACAATTCTTGCAACATTTTAGCTGATTGCACAACCTCTATATCTATATTGGAGGTGTTAGTGTCAGTATGGTTTAAATAAAACACTGTAGTATTTACCATAAATGACTAAAGTGTATTTTGATGTGGGTGCCTGACAAGTGAAAATAGATCTGGTAGCAGATATCGCAGCCTCTGTTAATTTCTACCTTGCGTTTTTTTTGTTAAAATGTATTATTATTTGTTTTGGATGTGCGTTTTCACATTCTGATTCCAATGCCTAATTATTAAAATATTAAAATGACTAAATTAAATTAAATATTCTTAAGAACAAAATGTTACGTGTTCTTTTGAAAAGTGTACTTGTGCTAATGGTGCTATTACATTGCCATTCTGGCATTATATAATGAGTGGCCTAAAATGGTCTTAAAATGACAATAATAATGTTTATCGCGATATATTTTGGTGCAACATATCGTACAACAAAAAATACATATCGTGAGAGGCCTAACTTCACGCAAGGTATGCACTGTGCGTGATGCCGATCACTAGATGCAGGAGTATAAACCAGCCTTAAAGAGCCCCTATTATGGGTTTTTGAAAATGACCTTCCATGCAGTGTCCTAAATCCGAAAGTGCGCCGTGTTTAAAGCTATTGTTTCATCTATAGACTCGATTCAAATGAATCGCCGATGTAACGAGTCTTAAGCAGTGCCAGCATGACGTCGATACAGAACTCAAGCCCCAGCCTTTTGTTGCGTATGCAAAGACTCAGGAAAATTGAAACCCCCGACCCTGCCCACAAACACTGTAGAAAGAAAAAGAGGAAGACAAACACTGTAGCAGATCCCGGTTGAATCATGTCGCGAAAATGCTGTGCTCTGAAGAGTGAAGGAAAGTTAGTGTTAATTTTCCCTACCCTTGTTTCCTACCTTCCCTTCCCTAAAGATGAGGCTGTGAAGAGTCAGTGGTTGAAGTTTATTTTAGCAAATATACCTCAGCATTATAGCCCCAGCCTTGAGCTGTGTTCCCGTCATTTTTCTGACGAGTGCTTCAGCAATCTACTTGGCTACAACGGGGGATTCGTCAACCTTTTGTTAAAGGAAGGATCAGAAAAGACTATTGATGTATGGGACTTTGTCAGAGCTTGACAGGAACTTTACAGTACACAGTTCATGGACCGGTTTCTTCCTCCATTTCACAAGTGTGAGTCAGTGTGATTAAAATGGCTGCCTCCTTGTTTTCTCTAGCTTGCAAATTATGTATTTAATTGTGTTTTGTTACTTGTAACTGTTCAATGCTGCTTGTAATGTATCTGGTTAACTCTTTATATTCTCATATCGTGTCTAAAATCATGTTGAAAATGCGACGTGTGCCACTTTATTTACGGGTTTACATGCGTTTGTAAGCTCGCGATCCACTGCCATTTGTCACTGCTGTGGCCACCGTCAGCTATTCCTACACACGTGCAGCAAATCAAATTTCAAAATAGTTCATCTTTCGCCACTGTGTGTATCAATACTGAATGTGTGTCGTGGTTAAGAGTAGAGCAATATGCTGGTGTTTAACTGCACTGCTTTGATGCGCTCCTGCATTGGGCTCACACATACACTCTGCACTCTGACTACTTCAACAGTGTTGCTAAGCCATGGTTGGCCATTTCTCTCTGTCTCGCAAAGAACGCAGTCAACCAATCGCATTAGACTGGGTATTTGGACCAATGAGTGCAGATTAGCATCATGCTAAAGAGGGAACAAATGAATCACTGAACGAATCATATGGGAGTCGTTGGGATAATTATGTAAAAATTAATGCATATTATAAGACAATGAAAGTGTTTATTGACCATGCATGTACATCAGCCTGTTGTTGGAGACCCCCAAAACCAAAATATGACCTTTAATGCATAATAGGGGCTCTTTAAGCTTTGTTTGTTCGAGACAAGATGGTGGTGCGTACACAACGCGAGGCTCGGCGTCTGTCCAGTTTCTGCAATTTTGCAGTATTTCTCCTGCACATTTCAGGTCTGTTCGTGCAGAACAGTTGTGCCTTTACATCGTACACCCGACAGGAGATTTTGGATATTGGTTTGTGCATTCCGGATAACTGCACTTTATAATTTATACCTGTATCTGCACTTGCTGCTATTGCACTACTGGTTAGACCTAAACTGCATTTCGTTGACTTGTACTTGTACATGTGTAATGACAATAAAGTTGAATCTAATCTAATCTAATCTAAAAGTGACCCCGTCAGAACAAGAAATCGGCTGAACGGCCTCATGAATGGTTCAATTAAACTTTTTAATATTAGGAGATTTGTAAAATGAGCCTATTTCAAAAAGAAAGATGGAGTTTTTCTTTAATAGATCAAATGTACCACTTAAATACAGTTATAACCAGTCTACTTTTAACAGCCTACAAAACTTACAAAAATGCCATCACCGCAGTGCTGTGTTAGATTTATTTCCAGGGAATGCATGAACCGAAAAAAGCGCTGTCCTAACCCCAATATGCCATTGTCACCGATCACATAAATCATTACTGTGTTTTCATGAATGATCATTCTCCAGTGTGCGCACGCAGCACATCAAACCGGCTAGAAAAATCCTGTTTCCCATGACACACGATGGGTTTGGGTGATTCGTCTTTATTCAATCTGAACGCGGCTACAAAAAAATCACGAAGCGTTTAATTTCAGCTCAACATTTCCCCTGTGCAAGAAACCGAGCTCTTGCCACCTGAGACAGAAGCTGGAGGGAAAAAAAATAAAACATCTCATTAAATATTGAACACGAGTGATGCTTCAAATGACAGACAGCCGTCTGGAAGGTGACAGGAACTCGACTGGGAATGGAGGAGTGATGCTGTAAAACTCGTACAGTCACTTCCTGCCGCACTGCTCTCTCTCTAATGATCATTCTGTTTGTTCTCACCTCTGACTGTCAGCAATTTTCTCCCGCGTGCCGCAGAGAGAAAGACAGAGAGAAAGGCAGATTTTCTCTCCTGTAAAAAAAGTAATTAAAAGAGGTGTCCTCTTCTTATCTCATTAACTCTGGGAGCAAATTCTTTTTTAATCTCTCTGAACATTTTCCCTGTGTTTCGCTGTTTGAAGAGGACAGAATCAGATACGCATTATAATGAGGAGTTATTATTAAGAGAGAAGTCTCTGTGAGGCCACGGCAACTTTTGTGAATTTTTACTAGTACTAAACAATATGTTTATGTACAATAAACAACATATATACTTAACATATACAGTTAAAGTCAGAATTATTAGCCCCCCTTTGATTTATTTTCTTTTTTTAATATTTCCCAGAAGATGTTTAACAGAGAAAGGGAATTTTCACAGTATGTCTGATATTTTTTTTCTTCTGGAAAAAAGTCTTATTTGTTTTATTTCGGCTAGAATAAAAGCAGTTTTTAATCTTTTTTAATAACCATTTTAGTGTCAATATTATTAGCCCCTTTAAGCTATTTTGTTTTTTCGATAGTCTAAAGAACAAACCATCGTTATATGATTTCCTAATTACCCTAACCTGCATAGTTGACCTAATTAACATAGATTAGACTTTAAAAGTCAATATAAGCTGTATAGAAGTGTCTTGAAATATCTAGTAAAATATTATTTACTGTCATCATGGCAAAGAGAAAATAAATCAGTGATTAGAAATGAGTTATTAAAACTATTATGATTAGAAATGTGTTGAAAAAATCTTCTTTCCGTTAAACAGAAATATATATATGTATACTCACAGTAAATTGTGAGGTGTTGAACTTCTGGTGTAAGCCCCTGTAGTGTTATAGTGTTAAAATCCAAGTGTACATTTACTGTTTTTAACACTGATGTGGGTTAAATTGTGACTTTAACAGTGTGCATTGCTGGTGTTGCCTTTCCACACTCCTCTCCGGTGTTAATTGCACATACGGGAACTTGAGGTGACTGAGTCAATAGGGTCAACACGGTAGTATAAAATGCTCTGCTTAAGTGTATATATTCAGCCCTTTTTAAAGTGTAACTTATACTCTGGGCTGGCGGGACTCCAGAAGAGAGTGTAATTTAACACCTCTGGAGTTATATGTACACTGGACAATTTGTCCTGCAGGTGTTTAAAAATGTCATGTGGTGTGCATTTTTACACTCTAAGTGTAAAATATTTTACACTGCTTAAAATATCTAAGTATATTTAAGTATATATTCAACACTTTTGAAAGTGTAACCTGGACACTTGGCTGGTGGAACTCATACAGACACCAAAAAAGTGTTAAATTCATCACCTGTGGTGTAAAATGTTCAC
>CAIGQQ010033255.1:4213199-4223199 GCA_903798035.1 Danio albolineatus
TATCGGAATGGACTGCAATGGACTACAATGAAAGGATGGATGAATGGGTGGATTTATCGAAATGGACTGCAATGGATGGATGGATGGATGGATGGATGGATGGATGGATGGAGGGATGGTTGGATGGATGGATGGATGGATGGAAGGATTTTATCGGAATGGACTGCAATGGATGGATGGACGGATGGACGAATGGATGGATTGATGGATTTTAACCAAAAGGACTGCAACGCATGGATGGATGGATGGATGGATGGATGGAGGGATGGATGGATGGGTGGATGGATTTTATGGGAATTGACTGCAATGGACTACAATGGATGGATGGATGGATGGATGGATGGATGGATGGATGGATGGATGGATGGACGGATCAATGGATGGATGGATCAATGGATGGATTTTATCGGAATGGACTGCAATGGATGGATGGATGGATGGATGGATGGATGGATGGATGGATGGATGGACAGTTAGAAAGATGGAAGGACAAACGTATAAGTGGACAGGCAGACAGACAGACAGAAACAGACAGCTAGATAGCTAGATAGCTAGATAGCTAGATAGACAGACAGACAGACAGACAGACAGACAGACAGGGGAAGGGGTACAAAAATAGAACTGATATTGGGCCTTGATCAAACCTCACTGCACTAGACCAGATAAATATAATTCTTATTTAAACACGCAGAAGGCTTATGGGAAATTCATAATGGTTTGTTTACACACTAGACATCAGGACAAGCGTTCAGAAACAACCCTACAGAAAGCCTATGGAATTTGGATGTTATTTACTCCATAGCACAAACATCAGAAGCCTCCTGCTAAAGCATAATCAGCTTTTTTTTTCTGGTAAAATCCATTGACTGCAATGACATTACAGCACGTTTCTCAAGCTCTGGGAGATTTCTGATAAAAGAGGACGCACGCTGATGTGTCCTTGCCTCCGACTGGCAACAATGCAGCGGCAGTCAAACGCTCGCTTTGAAACGCTCTCGCTCTTTTCTTGTCCCCATCCGGTTCACTCGCTCACGGCTGTCTTGGCTGACATCTCGATGGGACGCTACTCTTGCGCTGCGAACGACGTTTGAAAAAAAGTGACATGAAAAACAAGAAAGTTTTCGCTCAGAACTTGAGCTCGGAGGGTCAGAAAAAAAATGGCTCAGTTAATATTTAACAGAGCAAAGAAAGACACAAACTGCCGAGACTGACTGAGATAAAAGCCGGATGCGGAAGCTGGATTTTTTTCTCTTTTTTTTTTCACAAAAAGGGCCAAAAGAATAAGTTGAACGGCTGGAGGCTAGAGCAATTTACTGAAACTGAGAGAGACGTTACACAAAATAGTTTTTTTTTTGTTTGTTTGTTATTTTGGACACCATTCTCACCATTCTTTTACAGCTTTTTAAAGGGCCATGAAACATAATATTTTAATGGTAACACTTTATTTCGATGGTCTATTTGAGTATTAGTAGACTGTCTGCTTAATATCTGTTGAAACTGACATTCAACAGACATTTAGCTGACTATAAGAAACTTTGCAATTGCATGTCAACTTACACTAACCCCTCTACTTATAATCTGACGAGAATTAGTTGCAATGTAACTTAAACTCAACAAACAGACCATCAAAATAAAGTGACCATTTTAATAACTCATTCCTTTTTTTTATTATTATAAATTTTTTATTAGTTTTACATGTGAGTGGTCACAGCATCTTTAAGATTTTCTTTCCAATAAACAAAACAAGATCCACTCCTCAATCCCCCCCAGCCCACCCAGAAAAACACCCACCCCACACCCCAGCGGTGCAAAAGTCCATGCCATCCCACAAATACTGTAGCACTGCAATTAAGATAAATAACTAACAGAAAATATATATATATGTCACGATCACCAGCGTTCCAGCCTGTGCAGGTAAGCACACGCACATCTCATGAACTACAAATCTGCTTGTAAATGGACTACAGATCCAGTCATGCAACACACACACAAACACCTGCTCCAAGTCACCCTTTGATTACACTCCCACAGCCGATGCTGCTTATGAACTGATTACCTTGACTATAAAATCACACACAAACACACAGTCATGGCTGAGTCTTGTTTACTGTAAAGTGACATTACAATGCGTTTCCTCTGTCTTGTCTTGCCGTGTTTTGATCCTTGCCCTGTTTTTTGTATATCTACGGTGGCCGGGAAGTGCAAAACAACATTACAAAGTGTTTTGCGTCTTGTTAATTTGTTTTCTAAAATGTAAACTTGTTTCGTCCTTGGTAAAGCTGTTTTTCCTCTGTAATTGTGTCTTATGATAGGTAAAAATGTTTTCCAAAATTTAAATTGGTCTCGAGCTTCGTAAAAGTGTTTCACACTTTGTAATGTTGTTTTGCACTTCCCGGTAGGCATGGGCCGGTATAAGATTCTGACAGTATGATAACCTTGGATAAAAATACGGTTTCACGGTATGACGGTATTGTTTACTGCTGTAAAATATATTCTTTTTAAATGTCTGGCTAAAAAACAAAACCTTTTTCCCCTTTGAACACAATATTTTTTAATTAGAGAATCACTTCAAATGTTTTGAAGCAGTAAACATGTCAGGCTTAATAATTCAAATGAATCATTGACTTCTGCTGTCTTTATTTGTTTCAAAAACACTCACGTCTTTACAATTTAAACCTAAAAAACGAGAAAAAAATGGAAATAAAACCGTACACATACCTTAGGAACGGTATAGCACAAAATTTTGGCGGTAAGAAAACCTTGACTTTTCAAAACCGCGGTATACATTGATAACGGTTATCGTCCCATGCCTACTTCCCAGCCACCGTATATATCCCTGTCTGCCTCTGACCATCTGCCTGCCCATTGACTAAAATTCTGAATTGCCTGTATACATCTGTTTGCACCTGTCTTGACCATTGCTTCCCTGTCCTCGCTAATAAACCTGCATTTGGATCCTCACCTCCATTGTCAGTGTCACTTCCCCATGTTACAATATACAGTACACATAAACATAAGATACACATATATTAAACACAAACGTAATAAATACAGGGTATGTTTAGAGTCTATAATATTATACTTTAGAAGGTGTCACAGTGGCGCAGTGGGTAGCAAAATCGCCTCATAGAAAGAAGGTCACAGGTTCAAGCCTCGGCTCAGTTGGCATTTCTGTGTGGAGTTTATATGTTCTCCCATGTTCGAGTTGGTTTCCTCCGGGTGCTCCGTTTTCCCCCACAACTCCAAAGACGTGGTACAACCCCGTGTTCATTCTGAATGTGACTATTTTTATTTCAGGTCAGTGTGTTTTACGGCCATATTTTGTGATTTCAAACCCATCCAAATTGAACAGGTCTGTGTTTCTCCCCTCAAAGCCTCTGTAAAAATTACCCTGCAAATAACCTGCTTTTTTTTTTGGCAGCCTCTGGAGTCCTCTGACGCTGTTCGGACTATTGTGCTAGTTTTTTTCACAGCTCTGCTCCTCGTTTATTTTGACCTTTTGTCCAACACCGTGACTAAAGCTAATTGGTGCACTTCATTACAGTGAAGACCTTTTGCCGGCTTGCTGGATAAAGTTGGCAAATCTGTTGTTCGATTCATCAAGCGTGTACTGTAGTCAGCAGCACCTTGGCTGTCTTGTTAGCGACTTGCTTTTCTGAGTGTCGGAAATAAGTTGTAGGTCACAATAAGCTGTGTGTTTACATTCAAGGTTGCCAATTTAAATAAAAAATTGCAACGACATGTACATAATTTGTGAATATCTGGCAAAATCAATCTTCACTTCCTGTCAGAAACTGCTTCACATGGAATATTGTGCAACCAGGGAAACCGCTGTAGCTCGATCCTTTTCATTATAAAATATTTGTGGTTCATTTATTTATTTATGGTTTAACGCTGTGTCAGGAAGAATCAATGCAAAAACAATTAATTTTTATAATGCGAACAACACCATTTCAATACAATATATATAATAATACTAGCTTAACAAAAAACGTTCAGCATACTGTGCATAATGCATACAGTCCGCTTTATTAGGTACACCTTCTCACTACCTTGTTGGACCCCCTTTTGCCTTCAAAACTGCCTTAATCCTTTGTGGCAAAATATTCCTCAGAGATTTTGGTCCATATTGACATGATAGCGTCACGCAGTTGCTGCAGATTTGTCAGCTGCACATCCATGATGCGAATCTCCCATTCCACCACATGCCAAAGGTGCTCTGTTGGATTGAGATCTGGTGACTGTGGACTCTGTTCAAGAAACCAAACTGAGATGATTCACGCTTTATGAAATTGCACGTTATCCTGCAGGAAGTAGCCATCAGAAGATGGGTATACTGTGGTCATAAAGGGATAAACATTGTCAGCAACAATACTCAGGTAGGCTGTGGTGTTGACACAATGCTCAATTGGTACAAATGGGCCCAAAGTGTGCCAAGAAAATATCCCCCACACCATTACACCACCACCACCAGCCTGAACCGTTGATACAAGGCAGGATGGATCCATGCTTTCATGTTGTTGATGCCAAATTCTGACCCCACCATCCTAATGTCACAGCAGAAATCGAGACTCATCAGACCAGGCAACGTTTTTCCAATCTTCTATTGTCCAATTTTGGTGAGCCTGTTTGAATTGTATCCTCGGTTTCCTGTTCTTAGCTGACAGGAGTGGCACCCGGTGTGACCTTCTGCTACTGTAGCCCATCCGCCTCAAGGTTGAACGTGTTGTGTTCAGAGATGCTCTTCTGCAGACCTCGGTTGTAACGAGTGGTTATTTGAGTTACTGTTGTCTTTCTAGCAGCTGGAACCAGTCTGGCCATTCTCCTCTCACCTCTGGCATCAACAAGGCATTTGCGCCCACAGAACTACCCCTCACTGGATATTTTCTCCTTTTCGGACCATTCTCACATATTTGTGCATGAAAATCCCAGTAGATCAGCATTTTCTGAAATACTCAGAGCAGCCCGTCTGGCACAAACAACCATGCCACGTTCAAAGTCTCCTTAAATCACCTTTCTTCCCCATTCTGATGCTCAGATTTTACTTCAGCAGATCGTCTTGACCATGAGAAGGAAAGCGCCAGGCCCAGACGGTGTCTCACCAGCCTGTCTGAGAACCTGTGCTGACCAGCTGGCCCCCATTTTCTCGCAGATCTTCAACAGATCATTGGAACAGCGCATAGTTCCATCCTGCTTCAAACGCTCCACCATCATCCCAATCCAGAAGAAACAAAAGATCACCGGACTCAACGACTACAGACCTGTCGCCTTAACATCTGTGGTCATGAAGTCATTTGAAAGACTGGTTCTAGCATATCTGAAAGACATCACCGGACCTTTGCTGGACCCCCTGCAGTTTGCCTATAGAGCAAACCGGTCTGTGGATGATGCAGTCAACATGGGACTGCATTATACCCTACAACATCTGGACAAACCAGGGAACTATGCAAGGATTCTGTTTGTGGACTTCAGTTCTGCCTTTAACACCATCGTCCCATCACTGCTCGAGCACAAACTGACCCAGCTCTCTGTTCCTAGCTCTGTCTGTCAGTGGATCACCAGCTTTCTGACAGATAGACAACAGCTAGTCAGAATGGGCAAAATCACGTCTGACAGCCGCACCATCAGTACTGGTGCCCCCCAAGGATGTGTTCTCTCCCCACTGCTCTTCTCCCTGTACACCAACGACTGCACCGCAAAAGACCCCTCCGTCAAGCTCCTGAAGTTTGCGGACGACACTACTGTTATTGGCCTCATCCGGAACGGTGACGAGTCTGCATACAGACAGGAGGTGGAGCGGCTGGCTTTATGGTGCAGTTACAACAACCTGGAGCTGAACACGCTCAAAACGGTGGAGATGATAGTGGACTTCAGGAGAAACCCCCCTGCACTCCCCCCGCTCACCATCATGGACAGCACTGTGGCTGCAGTGGAGTCATTCAGGTTCCTGGGCACCACCATCTCTCAGGATCTGAAGTGGGACACTCACATAGACTCTATTGTAAAGAAAGCCCAGCAGAGACTGTACTTCCTCCGTCAGCTGAGGAAGTTCAACCTGCCACAGGAGCTGCTCGTGCAGTTCTACTCAGCTGTCATCCAGTCCATCCTCTGCACTTCAATCACCGTCTGGTTCGCCTCAGCAGCCAAATCTGACCTCCGTAGACTACAGCGAATAGTCCGGACTGCTGAACGAATAACTGGCACTACCCTTCCTACACTTCAAGAACTGTACTCTTCCACAGTGAGTAAAAGGGCTCGCAAAATCACCCTGGACGCCTCACACCCAGCACACTTCCTGTTTGAACTGTTACCGTCTGGCCGGCGCTATAGAGCACCGAGCACAAAAACTGCCAGACACAGGAAAAGTTTCTTTCCTCAGGCCATCTACCTCATGAACAGTTAATAGTTCTCCTATTGTGCAAGAAATGTGCAATACTTTCTCACACGCACTTGTACACAGCACCTTATAATAATATACAATGCAATACTTTTCCTTACGCATTTGTACACAGCACCTTATAACAATATATAATGCAATACTTACTCTTTTGCACACAGCACCTTATAACCTGTATATTTATAACAAATCTGTACATACATCTCAACATCCAGATCGTTGGACTGCATCTCTGTTTAATGTCTATTGTCTTTTATAATATTTATTCTGTGTTGTCACTTGTCACTTTATGTACACTGGAAGCTTCTGTAGCCAAAGCAAATTCCTTGTGTGTGTGAAGCACACTTGGCAATAAAACTGATTCTGATTCTGATTCTGATTCTGATTCTGATGTTTACACGCCTAAATGCATTGAGATACTGCCATGTGATTGGCCGATAAAAAATTCGCGTTACTGAGCAGTTGGACACGTATACCTAATAAAGTGGCCGGTGAGTCTACATACTATGATGTAATGCAATGCAATGTAATGTGTGTATTTATATAGCGCATTTATTGTGTATGGCCATACACCCAAAGCGCTTCACAATCATAAGGGGGGGGTCTCTCCATACCATCACCAGTGTGCAGCATCCACTTGGATGATGCGACGGCAGCATAAGGAACTTTTATATGTGTTTTGGATCCATATATTCACAGCAATGAGCGCGTGTGTGTCTTGTTATTACGAGGATATTTACTCCATATCTAATAAGCCTGCACAAATTTAGCAAATACATTCTTTATTAGCTTCCCATTGAAAAACAACTAGCTACAATAGCTGATTGAGGGTTGTAGCTTTAGATTGGTGTATAGTTAGTCAAGATTACTTGTGTTCTTTTTGATGTAATGCATTCATAAACACTGACATGCTAAAAAACAGCGCCTCAGTGTGTCCACATCCTGACGCTGGCTAAGAGGTTTTAACATTAAGATTCATCTAAAAAAAGGGGGGAAAACAAATCGTAAATCTCATGCGGGTTTCTAAAGGACACTTGCAGTCTCAGCGATTCAGACAGGAAGTGTGTCGAGACCTTTTCCTGCCACAGTTCAGTGGCTGTATTTGCTAAGCGCACGCGATCCATTACTGAAGTACTGGAGTCTTCAAACAGTCGATTCCTCCTGCGGTCAATGAGATCTAAAGGACAGCGAGTCCATCGGGATTGCGGGACTGGGGGATGTTGAAGGTTCGAGGTTGAGCCGAGGGTCAACGGAGATGGAGAAACCCCGCTTCTCCTTTCCTCAGATGGGACTTGATGACATGTTCATTTGCTGTGGGTCAAGCCAATGGTATTTTGGGTTGCGTTAGATGCCAAGACCTCCACAGGGATGTGGATATAACAATTCGACCAGTTTAAGTATCTAACATGAGCTAGTATTGTTGATTTTTGATATGAAAGCAACTTCCTATTCCCATAATTGCTGCATTTATTCATAAATAATAATAATAAATACATTAAACTGTCATATTACAATATATAAATTATATAGCTATAACTAAATATAACTATAACTAAATATATAACTATGACTACTTTTTTTTTGAGTCCAAGTTTTTGACTCTTCAAAAGTATAAAAATACCAGAATATGTTTGCAGATACTTAAGAAACATGCTCAGTGAACATTCTCGTTTATCTGTAAAACAATGCTGAAGTCAGATATTCTGCTTTGAAAATGTGCTTTCCGTGCCGGAACGTCTGTCTTTGATTTGGTCATTTAACCCGCCCAATGCTGGTTTCATGCATTCATTCAGTCAGAAAGGTTCTCAAAGTATGCATCTGTGACCAAAATGCGACCTCCGGTGGACAGTAGCAGACTCCGAAATGAGACGCAGATTCAGAGTTCCACACGAGGTGGTTATTAATTAGCAAGTAATATAAATATTACAAAGGTAAACATTAGGTGAGCAGGTTATATTGTAATCTCGTGTCCTAACAACACGCTACGTGACGAGAATTGCAATGATAAGCAATTGGGCTGTTTGCAACAGATTAAACACGACAGAAATGTAAATACAGCCATTCAGATGCACAGAATAGCGCACTCACTGCACTCCAGCAAAATGGTAAGGTTTATAATCTAATTAATACATGTTAAACCTCTTTAACATTATTTAATGTCAATGCTGAATCGTTGATATGTGTTGGAAGTGTGAGTCACAGTTCTAATGTTCAATTCATAGACTGTAAAAAATATGGACGTAGTATCCGTGACGTCACCCATAGGTTTCTAAAGAACCCAAAAGAAGCTACTAGTAGGCGTGGCCAACCGTCGCCATTTTTGTTCGCGCGTCATCGCACCAACCGAGGCATACCAAACAAGGGCAAAGAGGCGGAGCGTGGGCGGAGCGTGAGCGGAGCTACGGGACGCATGCTGGCATTTAGCTAAGAGCTTTCTTAAGGGAGAAACACATAATATTTCATTACCTGCGACTCGTTTGTGTTCTGACCACACGTGCTTGGTTGTACACTATATCAATAAAGTGTTTAGTCTGTTGAAAACACTGCTGTAATACATCAAGCCGCTTAACATCGTTAAGTAACAAGTGCGAATTACATCCAAATACTTCAGATAAAGTCTGTGTTAGTAAATGCAGGGCTATTTAGGAAATCCAGGCAGAACACTGTATGACAACGCTTCAGATGACAATTTTATAGACTACAGCTGATCAATCTGTCAGATTCTGGAGTGCATTAGAGTTCTGAAGAACATTATGAATCATAAATTATCCTAAATAAAGCAATTACATTTATAGATATGGTATAAGTATATAATTTCACTCACCTGGAAAACAGAGGACACGTGAATGGTTTGTGAGCACAGTTAAGTGCACACAGCATGCCATATCATCTGATAATTGCAGGAAATAATTCCAAAAGGCAGCTGACTGTGTAAAGCCACATAAAACAACACAAAAATACAATGAATATGCCGAGATCAGTGGCTAATCAGGCGGAATCAGCTGAGGTGACGTGACGGCGACCAGCGAAACCTAGCTGTCACTCAAGTGGCCACGCCCTTAATTATGCAAACTTAATTTAGCTTAATATAAAGGAAACGGATGAGTTCTAAAAAAATTCACCCCCCTCACAGTTGTCATGAAGGGTAATATTAGCTATATGAACCAAAATCGTTCTTTGTACCAGGTTGTAAACACCTTTTTTCTGCTGTAAAACTGGCCATTTCAAAAGTGGGCTCATTAGAGATTTTCTCTATTATGGAGCCAGGACTAGCGGAATGTTCGATGAACTGCAGTTTTAGTTACTTCCGTATTGGCTTCCCGAGGGAGAGCCGGAGGTTGCCGCTTGGTTCAATTTCAGACGGTTTATTTTATTTTCAAGATCTGAGGTGAACTATCTGCTGCTGCTTTCAGTAGTATGGTAATAAATGTTACGTAAAATGGCTTTCAAACTCACATTGTTAGAATTTAACAGTGAATAAAGCACATGAGGTGTGTGCCTCAGTTTTTCAGCTGCAAGAAATAGAAGCCATTTTGTAATATATGAATTTTACGCCATCACCACAAGTTTCTATCTGACATTTTTGAGAAAAAAATTTAATTA
>CAIGQQ010033255.1:4258319-4275840 GCA_903798035.1 Danio albolineatus
ACAAAATAAGCAAAACAAAGCAAGCTAAACAAAATAAGCAAAACAAAAGTAAAGAAAAGCGAAACAAAAGCAAAGTAAAAAAAAAAAAGCAAAGCAAAGCAAAACAAAAAAACAAAAAATTTTTCTGATAGGCTACAAAACAAACCACTGTTGTCCAATGACTTGCCTAGTTGCCCAATAAAACTCTCATGTTAAAGTGTTTCCCTCCAGTGGCCTGAAGGTTACATCTGTACGCCAATCACTGCTCACCTTTCCTCCTGAAGGCAGGGCTAATTAGCACAAGTGCAGTGTTGATCTCCTGTTCTGACGATCCTCCATGGCTGCCGGTTTCAGACATGCCGTGATCTCCACACACAACCAGTAAGTTGGGCAGTGTCCCGTCAGATTCCTGACACAATAGAAAATGAAAATGAAGATGAAAAAATTGAGGACACAAATGGAAGGAAGGACAACAGGAGTTTACAGAACAAATAAAAAATTGATGTTGTATTAAAAACATACCTAAAAATCCTCAATCCAAGGAAACTGAGAATTAACTGCATAACAATATATTTTATTTTGTTTCACTTTTCCTATAATTTCATCTTCTACCAATTAAAATAAATTTAATTAATTAATTAAAGTAAATAAAAAATGTTTAATTTAATTTATTGTTTAACATCGTGTCATGTTTAAGACAATCTTGACAATACTGCCATGAAAATAAACGTAACAACCACCATAAAAACAGACCATATTTTTGCTGATCATTTTTGTATTTTATGACAAGCTCCACAAATAAAGCAATTAAAAATGCTGAGTCACTTGCAGCCTGCAATCTGCCAGTGGTGTGCTAAAATAATAGCAAAGCCTGACAGATGTGTCTTAAGTCAAGGTGACAGGAAGAGCAGATCATAAATTAGCTTCGAGAAATTTTAATATGTTGTGATGGGCCAACAAATCACTGTCAAGCTAAACCGCCTCTCATGATATTGCTAAAAAATGATAATGACCAGCAGCTTTTAGTGCTCCAGAACTAGATTCTAAAAGACATCTGCATCCTTTATGTTGATAAAATAAAAGAAACAGCTGAAAGTGCTTTGCTGGTGTCAGCCTTTTTATTAAGCTGATGCTTCAATTCACTAAAAAAAATATTTTTGTCTGTTATGATTTACAATGAAATGACTAATAAGTTAAATGACAAATACAAAACAAAATAAAAGCAAAACAACATAAGCAAAACAAAACAATGAAACAAAACAAAAAGCGAAACAAAACAAAAAATTAAACGAAACAAAAAACTAAACAAAATAAAAAGAGCAACAAAACAAAACAAACATCGAAACAAACCAATAAAACAAACAAGCAAAACAAAACTAAATACAAAATAAAACAAAAGGCGGAACAAAACAAAAAACAAAACAAAACTAGCAAAACAAAAGTTAACAATACAAAACAAGCAAAACAAAACAATACAAAACAAGCAAAAAAAAATCAACAAGCGATTGTTGAACAAAAACCGTTATACACCAAAACAAAAGAAGCAAAATAAAACTAAATAATATAAAACAAAACAAAACAAAAGGTGAAACAAAACAAAAAACGAAACAAGCAAAATAAAACTAAACATACAAAATGAGCAAAACAAAACAATACAAAACAAGTCAAACAAAACTAAACAAAACAAAAAGTAAAAAAAAACAAAAAAACAAGCAAAACAAAAATAAACAAAACAAAAAGGAAACAAATAAAATAAGCAAAATATTAAAACAAGCAAAATAAATTACAAAACAAGCAAAACAAAACAAAAAGCAAAACAAAACAAAAAGCGAAACAAAACAAGCCAAACAAAGTGAAAAAAACCCAAACAAGCAAAACAAAACAAAACAAAACAAGCAAAACAAAACAAGAAGCGAAACAAACCAATACAAAACAAGCAAATCAAAACTAAACAATACAAAACAAAAGGCAAAACAAAACAAAATAGAAAACAAATCTAGCAAAACAAAAGGAGAAACAAAACAAAAAACTAAGCAAATCTAACAAAACTAAACAAAACAAAAAACAAAACAAAACAAAGTAAAACGAAACAAAAAGAGAAACAAAACAAAACTAAACAAACAAGCAAAACAAAACAAATTGAAACAAATTGAAACAAAATGAAACGCCTTCAAGTTAAAAAGAATTAGGACACCTCAACCCCTTCAAGTGATCGCGCAAAATGAGGGCTAAGGGGTAGAATTGGGACTGGGCCTTGGACTGTTGTAGGCAGTGAAGTAACTTTAATTTAATTGTTCACCTAGTTTGGTGTAGTAATGTGGTCAGTTCACACCTTAGATTGTTCATCAGCCAATCAGATTCAAGCATTAATCGTACTATAAATAATCGTAATATTTTGTCCGTTTTTGTAAATACTTCTGTGTGTTTTTTTCTTCAGACTGTGGAAGAGACGCTGGATTGCTCTCCTCTCCACTGGAGCAAATCACTGAGGTTTTAACGCTAAGCCGCAGGGACGTGTGCGAGTGTGTGTGTATGTGTGTGTGTGTGTGTGTGTGTCTCCGTCTCTCTGCCTCTGCCATCAGGGACGCAGGGACGATCAGCTCTGTTTCACATCAAAGAGTCCGTGAGTGTGTCGGGCCACTTGATTCCCTCTGCGTTCACTCAGGGACGTACAAACACACACACACACACTCCAAACACTCACTCCTGCGCCTCATACCGACACACTCACAGCTGGCTGGCCATCGCTCCGAACGCTCACACGGCCGCTAACACCGTGCTAATGATGCTACGCTAACAACGAGTCCTCAGCTCGCAGCGGTTCAAATATGCATGAGGCCACTAAACGTATGCTAATGACTCCCCCTTCCCTCCCGCCCGAGTTAATGCATGCTAATGACAAGCCGTGTGAATAAAGCCATTTAAAACCCCGCCTCACTCATGGCCTATTATCCCTCCAGCGGTGTGGGGAAATAATAGCATGCGTTGACAGGTGTGATTAAAGTCATGGTGGCGGGAAAACGCAAACCGTAAATTAGCTAATATGAAAATCTCAATCTGGCCAAACACATCATCATCTAGAAAAGCGTTAAGATTGATATAATGGTATTGAATAAAGTTACAAGGTAACAGACAAACAAGCTAACATACACTGCTATATAGACGGATTACTAGTTTGTAAACATTCAGGATGAGCGCGCAGCGAGGTTGCAGAAAAATTAAAAAACAGGAGCGCTAGCATTTGCGGCGAGGGAATGACATCCGCTGCGGTACAGAGTTTGTTGTTGTCTTAGAAAGAAGTTATATTGATTACATATTATACATATGATTTACATAAATAAATAAATGTATTACAACAGCTAGTCACCCAGTGATAAGCACAGTTATTCTGCAAAATTCACATTAAAGTGAGCGGTGTTTGTCTGACAGGTCCATTTGCAACCCAGGCTCATTCTGAGAACGTAGTCCCGAGTACGTTTCTGGAGGCCGTGGAATACGTCCCGTGAGGTACGTCTTTTTGCACTTTTTGCTTAGGCAAGTCCACGAGAGGCCGCTGCGGACGCTTTTTGAGATCTCAAGTGTCTCTCGCGAGTGCCGTTCGCGCCTGGCGTTCTCGCGTAAACCCGCCAGAGGCCGCTGTCGGCCGGCCGTTTTTGGCTGACTGAAAGAATGACTGACCATCCGATCGCACTGACTCACCCTCCCCCTTCCCTAAACCCAACCAAAATGATCGATTGACGCACCCACCCACCCACACACTTCCCTAAACCCAACCAACGGCTTTCAAAAAAGCAATCCAGAACAAAACAAAACAAAACCCACTCGTCTCATTTTTACCACATTTTCAGACTTCACCACGTTCTCACCCTGTTGTTTACTGGTTTACTTCGTTATATGAATTCTGTGTTTGTCTTACCTGCTTTCTGGAACCGCTCCTCGCCGGACTCGAACCCCGGCGTCGTCGTGGTGGCCAGCTCCTCTCTGCATCTCGAGTCCGCCGACAAACACGGCGAGCTAACGGGACAAACTGGTTGCAGCGGTAAAGTCGTCCACACGAGGCGGTCAGCCAGTATAAGCGTGAGGAAGAAACGGCGTCACACCGCCCCGTAGCGTTCGTTAAAAAAAAACGAAACGCAGCCGTACGTACCTCTGACCACGTAATGTGCGGTCTCCAGAAACGTACTCGGGACTACGTTTTCACAATGAGCCTGTGTTGTCCATTTGTGATAGCTCCTATGGATATTGGATAAGACAAAATGGCCAAACATCCAGCCCGAAATCTACAACTAACTCCTTGAAACTCCAAGGGATTTTACAAGAGAGAAGTTAAAGGCCTACAAGTCTTTGGATGCCTACAGTTGTGTTCTGTGTGGTCATGTGCAAGAAATATTGCTCCATCATTACCAGATTCAATACTATGTAGTGCTAAAAACTGGTTCTGCCTAGCCGAAGACAAGGAAAGAAGACGGAGCTGTACAAGGCCTGAGTAATCATCAACAAGCAAAACAACTGCATTCTGACAGCGAACTGCACCTGTGTGGCAGGGTGTGTGAACGTAAATGTTTACATTTGATTCTAAGCGTTCAGTGTCCGCAGTTTAATTCACCATATTTAACAGTTTTTGCTGAAATCATTGCTGCAATCAGAAACGAGTGATGTGTGTGATTCAGCACAGCGTGAACTTACCTGATATGACATGAGAACTGCAGAGTCGAGCATTTTTAATTAGGTCGTCACTCCATTCAGCTCCATTTTAGCCAAAGACGTCTGCGGTTGGCATTAAAGCATGGTAAAAGTTACGTTTTCTATTATTGGACTCGAATTTAGCATTCTACGGCACAACACGGCATGTTTGCTATTGCAGCTGGTCTTTTTTTAAATTATTCATTCATTCATTCATTCATTTTCTTTTCGGCTTAGTCCCTTTATTAATCCGGGGTCGCTACAGCGGAATGATCCGCCAACTTATCCAGCATTTGTTTTTACGCAGCAGACGCCCTTCCAGCCGCAACCCATCTCTGGGAAACATCCATACATTCTCATTCACACTCATACACTACGGACAATTTAGCTTACCCAATTCACCTGTACTGCATATCTTTGAACTGTGGGGGAAACCGGAGCACCCGGAGGAAACCCACGCGAACACGGGGAGAACATGCAAATTCCACACAGAAATGCCAACTGACCCAGCCGGGGTCGAACCAGCGACCTTCTTGTTGTGAAGCGAACGTGCTACTCACTACGCCACCGTGGTGCCCGGTTTTGCTATTCGTCTATAGATATCTATTATGCTACTATACAAAATAATCCTGATTTAACATTCATAAACAGGTAGTCCTGTTGGGTGTTTAAAGCATCCTCGTATAGTTGCACTGACACTATGGCTACATTCACACTGCAAGGCTTAGTGTTCAAATCTGATTTTTTTCGCATAGCTGTTATAAATGTGTCCAATATCAGATTTGCAGTGTGGACAGATTATTGTCCTAAACTGACCAGCATGGCCAAAAGTACACATACGGACAGCACAACACGTCTAATTATGCACACAATGTGTTTATGAAGTAAGCATGTTGTCAGGTTATGCTGAATATATTGTAGATGATCACAGAGAGTTGGAACAGATCTTTTCTAGTTGATCATTTGGTATCAGAAGTGGCTTACATGAAAGGCAAAGGCCTCTAGATCAGTGGTTCTCAACTGGTTTGGCCATGGGACCCACATTTTTACATGGTCATTAAGCCGCGACCCAAATTTTTAGGAACTATATTTTAATTTTAGGAATTATAATGAATTAATTTGTATTTATTTGTTAACATACACAAGTAGTGACAGATAAATCATAAGAAAATCACCAAGGCTTACAAATAATTTTTTTTTTATTAATTTCATTGGACAAAATGTATCAAATTATACAAATATTACAAAGTACAATTGCACATTTCAAAAAAACAGTCCGGTATACGCATTACAAAATAAAAGTCCGGTATGAGCATTTCCCACGACCCACTTTTGGGTCGCGACCCACCAGTTGAGAAACACTGCTCTAGATTACACTTATTTTAGCTAAATAAAATATGATCAGGCCTTGATTTTTAATTAATGACTTTTCATTTTTAATTATTGTGTATGACTCCCATGAGCTTGGAGGACTGCATCCACACATCTCTGCAATGACTCAAATAACGCATTAATAAAGTAATCTGGAATGGCAGAGAAAGCGTTCTTGCAGGACTCCCAGAGTTCATCAAGATTCTTTAGATTCATCTTCAACGCCTCCTCCTTTAACTTACCCCAGACATGCTCAATAATGTTCATGTCTGGTGACTGGGCTGGCCAATCCTGGAGCACCTTCACCTTCTTTGCTTTCAGGAACTTTAATGTGGAGGCTGAAGTATGAAGTCTCCTGTGGTTTGTAATGTAATGGGCAGCACAAATGTCTTGATATCTCAGGCTGTTGATGTTGTCATCCACTCTGCAGATCTCTCGCACGCCCCCATACTGAATGTAACCCCAAACCACGTTTTTTCCTTCACCAAACTTGATTGAGGTTAAGATACAAAGAAATGTACACAGCGACCTCTGTTGGATTGACTAGAAATGGCAAAATTAAAGTTAAATGTAAACAATAACATTTAAATAATATTAAAATATCACTGACATGTCTATAGGAACCAATTTTACGACACTTTTGTGTGCAATTTAATAATAACAGGAAAAAATAAATAAATACAAATCTCTGCACTACAAAATAAAAACATGTTCCTAAATTGTCAGATCCTGCCAGAATGTCCATTCAATAAAGGCACAGCCACCTATAAAGGGCATGTTGGAGGTCCCACAATGCCTGTTAGTTTTAAGGGCCATTTTTAGGGCACTCGGTTTTCTGCAACGAGCCTGAAATAAACCTCACATCGAGCTACAATAATGGAGACGGATGAGACGGTAACATAGTGTTTATATCACAGAGTTAAGGAGGATAAACAACAGCCAACAAAGCAAAGACAATAAATAATGTGATATAAGAATATTCCCTGCTTGATTTACTGTTATCCCCTGTGTCTTACCATGAAAACGCATTGAAAACAAAGCGTTTGCCCTTGTGATTTAATAGCCGAAAGCTTAAAGCAGAACAAAACTAATAAAGAAAGGTGACACCAAAAGCAGCTTTAAAAAATAATAATAGTTTAACATCAAGCCGCCACTGGGAGCTCTTTCAAAAAGCAGAGGGATTCAGACTTCATTGCGGAAACGAGCGCAATAAAATAGAGATGCGTATGAATTTATCAGTGTGATTTGTAGAGAGAAGAGTGTGAATCAAACCCGCTGTTAATGGAGGAGCTGAACGTTACGTAAAAGCGCAGAATTGATTTCTGACTTCAGGATCGAGTGATTTGGTTTGAGGAGCAAGCTGAGAGAAAAATGAATAAAATGTGGAAATGGGAGAAAAAAAAGGTAGAAGAATAACAGATGCCACCTGCCATTTTAATAGCACCGCGGGCAGCTTTCAGAAGGAAACCTGAGGAATTACACACGGCTTAAATGAATAGTTGAGCCAAAGTGAGTCATTATTTATTCAATCCTCATGCTGATCTGAACCGTATGACTCTTTCTTTCTTCTGTGGGAACTAACAGGAGGAACGCTCCTTTCTAATTGTAATCTTTTCCATCTAGCATTTGTATATGCACATATTCAAAAGTGGCCAGCCGAGGTGCAATAAAAAGCGTTTATTGTCAATGACTGAGACATTTTAAGTTTTTATTTTAATTTTTTTAAGATCTGCTGTGCACAGACCTCATTTGACTTCAGAAGACTTCATTTAGTTGTCAAGTTGCCATCTCTAAGATTTAAACAAGTTTTCAGTACAAAATGACGCAAAACAAAAAATAAAACAAAACAAAACAAAACAAAACTGTCAAATTCAGTTTTGTTTCAATCAAAGTGAAACAAAAGCAACGAAACTAAACTAAACAAAACAAAAGAAAAATAAAGCGTAAAATAAAAACAAAACAAACAAAGCAAAGCAAAACCAAATGAAACAAAAAGAAACAAAACAAAAATTCATACAAACAAAACAAAACAGACTAAATGAAAAGAAGCAAAAATGCAAAAAAAAAAAAAAAAAAAAAAACAACCTGAGTGAAACAAAACAAAAATAAAAAATAAAAAACTCATACAAAAAATTTAACAAAACAACGAAAAGAAACCAAAAACAATACAATACAAAACACAACAAAACAATGAAACAAAAACAAACAAAAACAAACAAAAAGCAGAAAACAAAACAAGCAAAACAAAGCAAAAAAACAAAACAAGGGAAGCGAAGCGAAGCGAAACAAAAAATGAATCAAATTGACACAAAACAAACGAAACTATACAAAACAAAAGAAAAAATAAACAAAAACTCATACAAATCAAACAACAAACAAAATGAAAAACATTTACAAATAAAATTAAATAAAATACAATACGATTAAATTAAATTAAATACAATACAATACAATACAATACAATACAATACAATTAAATTAAATTAAATTAAATTAAATTAAATTAAATTAAATTAAATTAAATTAAATTAAATTAAATTAAATTAAATTAAATTAAATTAAATTAAATTAAATTAAATGCAACCCAGGCTCATTCTGAAAACGTACCCCTATATACATTTCGAGAGAGCGCCCAATACATCCCAAGAGGTACGTTTTTAGCAGTTTTTGCTCTCACTAATGCCATTTGCGCCTGCTGTTCTTGTGCAAATCCACCAGGGATTCGATCCATCGAACTGCCGTGTGTATAGACTATCCTGTCACAAAATGTGCTGAAATCCTACACAACGGTAATAGTTTGAATAAGGCGTTTAAATGCTGCTGACGAAACTAACTTTGCCATCTGAATAAACATAAACAAAGAACAATGATCAAACACTTACCAAATCTGTAGAGACAGGAGTGTTAGGACTGATTCTATGATGTGCTTTCCCCCTTCGCGTTATCTTTGTGTGTAGGCATCAGGATTTAAAAAAACATGTGTGTGTAGAAAATCTATATGAGCTTCCTTATTGTACGAGGAAGGTTTATAAAAAAGAGCAGCATGAACGTGCTTTTAAACATCTCCTTTTGTGCTCCACGGAAGAAAGAATCTCAGATGTGGATTTAGACCAACAAACACATCCAGTTTTAAATCCTGATGCTTTCACACAAGCGTAATGAATTCCAGACAAGTAGAGTGGAAAAGATAAAACTACCAAAAAAGAAAGAGATAAAATAGGCGAAGAGAGTGAGAGATATCAGAGCAGGGATGAAGGGAATAGGTTTAGGAGAGAAGAAATAAATAAATAAAGGCTGTAAATCTGTGAGGAGTTTTCACAGGCACAGACAGCAAACCCTAAACGCTCCAGTGTTCAGTTCGGCGGCTCTTTTACCACGTACAGCGATTCCCTGCGCAGCGGCAGAGAGAAACGCTCCAGAACCGTCCCTTAAATATGCAGGAGGCGGTTAGGAGATTTCCTCAGGAGATGCTTTAATACAGGCCCTGTTTTAATTGAGGAGGAGAACGGGGGACCGTAGTGTGATATGAGGAAGAACTTGTGGAGTCTTTGAAAGGTTCAACAGTAAAATTCACACATCCTTCATGTATTTTATGCTCCAAACTAGAGAGATATGGTATTCTGAAAATGATTTCAATGCTGTTATTCATATCAATCCACTGAGAGAGCAAAACTCCTAGGAGAATAGGGGGTGATAGTGTGATCTGTGAGGAAGAACTTGAGCATTTGAAAGGTTTAACAGTAAAATTCACACATCCTTCATGTGTTTCATGTCCAAACTAGAGAGATATTTTATTGTGATAACAATATCAATGCTGTAGTTCATATCCATCCACAGAGAGAGCAAAAAATCCTAGGAGAACAGGGTGATAGTGTGATCTGAGAGCAAAAACTTGAGTATTTGAAAGGCTCAACAATAAAATTCACACATCCTTTGTGTATTTCATGTCCAAACTAGAGATATATGGTATTCTGAAAATGATTTTAATGCTATTACTCATATCAATCCACAGAGAGACCAAAAACTTCTAGGAGAACAGGGGGTGATAGTGTGATCCGTGAGGTAGAACTTGTGGAGTCTTCGAAAGGTTCAACAGAAAAATTCACACATCCTTCATGTATTTCATGTTCCATACTAGAGATATATGTTATTCTGAAAATGATTTCAATGCTGTTATTCATATCAATCCACTGAGAGAGCAAAACTCCTAGGAGAATAGGGGGTGATAGTGTGATCTGTGAGGAAGAACTTGAGCATTTGAAAGGTTTAACAGTAAAATTCACACATCCTTCATGTGTTTCATGTCCAAACTAGAGAGATATTTTATTGTGATAACAATATCAATGCTGTAGTTCATATCCATCCACAGAGAGAGCAAAAAATCCTAGGAGAACAGGGTGATAGTGTGATCTGAGAGCAAAAACTTGAGTATTTGAAAGGCTCAACAATAAAATTCACACATCCTTTGTGTATTTCATGTCCAAACTAGAGATATATGGTATTCTGAAAATGATTTTAATGCTATTACTCATATCAATCCACAGAGAGACCAAAAACTTCTAGGAGAACAGGGGGTGATAGTGTGATCCGTGAGGTAGAACTTGTGGAGTCTTCGAAAGGTTCAACAGAAAAATTCACACATCCTTCATGTATTTCATGTTCCATACTAGAGATATATGTTATTCTGAAAATGATTTCAATGCTGTTATTCATATCAATCCACTGAGAGACCAAAACTCCTATGAGAACAGGGGACGATAGTGTGATCTGAGAGAAAGAACTTGAGTATGTGAAAGGCTCACCAATAAAATTCACACATCCTTCATGTATTTATGTCCAAACTAGAGATATATGTTATTCCGAAAATGATTTTAATGCAATTATTTATATCCATTCACAGAGAGACTAAAAACTTCCAGGAGAACAGGGGATGATAGTGTGATCTGAGAGAAAGAACTTGTGGAGTCTTTGAAAGGTTCAACAGTAAAATTCACGCTCCAAACTAGAGATTTGTTTTATTGTGATAACGATATCAATGCTTTAATTCATACAGTATACATCCACTGAGAGACCATCAGAATGGGGAAGAAAGGTGATTCAAGTGACTTTGAACGCGGCACAGTTGTTGGTGCCAGACGGGCTGGTCTGAGTATTTCAGAAACTGCTGATCTACGGGGCTTTTCATGCACAACCATCTCTAGGGTTTACAGAGAATGGTCCAATTAAAAAGAAAATATCCAGTGAGCGGCAGTTCTGTGGCTGCAAATGCCTTGTTGATGTCAGAGGAGAATGGGCAGACTGGTTCCAGCTGATAGAAAGGCAACAGTAACTCAAATAACCACTCGTTACAACCGAGATCTGCAGAAGAGCTTCTTTGAACGCACAACACGTCCAACCTTGAGGCAGATGGGCTACAGCAGCAGAAGACCACACTGGGTGCCACTCCTGTCAGCTAAGAACAGGAAACTGAGGCTACAATTCACTCAGCCTCACTAACACTGGACAATAGAAGATTGGAGAACCGTTGCCTGGTCTGATGAGTCTCGATTTCTGCTGTGACATTCGGATGGTCAGCAACTGCGTGATGCTATCATGTCAATATGGAGCAAAATCTCTGAGGAATATTTCCAGTACCTATCTAAACCTTTGCCACAAAAGACTGAGCCAGTTCTGAAGGCAAAAGGGGGTCCAACCCGATACTAGTAAGGTGTACCTAATAAAGTGTCTGGTGAGTGTATGTTACTGCAATAACGATATCAATAATTCATATGCATCCACTGAGAGACCAAAAAATCCAGGGATAATGAGATAATTAGGTAATGTTGTAGTCTTCAACAGTAAAATTCACATTCATTATCCATTTCATGTTTTAAACTACAAATGTATTTGTATTTATACTTGCATTAACTAAACAAAACCTGTAATAACAATTGTAAAACATCATTGCCCAAAATGAGTACTCTAATGAGTCAATCTAATGCCAGTGAATCAAGCGCACAGCAGGATCAACACATCTCCGCATGTCGATTAATCACTCCTCTAGCCTTTCATTCCAGTGAAATGCACAAGTCCTGTCCTTGAGCCAGGAGCTTTACCCATAACGCTCGAGGCCACAGATCTCACGTAAAGAGAAAATTGCACCTGCAAAGAGCCTCTTTAGAGAGAATCTGAACTGAAAGCGTCTGAGAGAGTCACGCAGCCCGAAGAGGAACCACAGGTCATGGCAAACGCTCAATCATTTAAATAACTGCCTTTCAAAGGCATCGATTAATATGCCATTTCAATATGAACACAGCAAAAGTGTCCAAGGTCTGTGCAGAGCGGCGGTCTTGACAGAAGAAAAGGCGGATCAGAAGGGCCCTGTAAAATACATTTTATTTTTCTTAGACTAGACATTTTAAAGGGTTAGTTCACCCAAAAAACGCAGTTCTCGTGTTAATTCCTCACCCTCATGTCCTTGCAAATCTCAGATACTTTAATTCCTCTTTTTATAGTCCCACAGTGCATCCAGAAAGTATTCATATCGCTCCACTTTTTTTTTCTTTCTTGTCTGTGGTCATTGTCTAAAGTAGAAAGATCAGTCCTGTGATTCCTGTTCAACTAACTCACACATAGAAAGTAAATCGCATCATACTGAACAACCTCAAGACATGGGCGCTTTATAAATGCAGCAAACCTTTTGGAAACATTAAAAATGTCCAAGAAGATGTCCAAAATCTTTACACGCAATGATCCAGAGACTGTTTATAGACTGCATGTCACTGGAAATGATGGATGTCGACTGTATGATGACTGAAATCCCCAAACAGCCGTAAACAATCACTAAATGGAACGAATGAAGAATGGACGGAAGGGCCAAATAAAAGGAAGGACCGAACAAGAAATGGAAGGAAGGATCGAAGAACCAAATAAATGAAGGAAGGATTCAAGGAAGGACTGAACAAACTAAGGAAGAAAAGAAAGAACGAACGAACGAATGAACAAAGGACCTAATGAAGGAAGGAACAAAAATATGAAAGAAGGAATGAGCGAACAAATGAAGGAAGGAAAGAAGGAAGGACCAAATGAATGACGGAAGAATTCAAGGAAGGACTGAACAAACTAAGGAAGGAAGGAACGAACAAACGAATAAAAGAACAAAATGATCTAATGAAGGAAGGAACAAAAATATGAAAAAACTAATGAATGAACAAAAGAACCTAAAGTGAACAAAGGATGAACAAATGGACCTTCAAGTGAACGAAGGAAGGAGAGAACAAATGAATGAATGAATGAAGGAAGGAAAGAACAAACAAATAATTGAAGGAAGGTTGGAAGGAACGAATGAAGATAGGAAGATCCCTAAATACACTACATATTGTTTGTGTAGGGATGTGTAAACGTAACATTCTGTAAACGCATCAACTTTTCTACAGCGTAATACTCACTGCTCACTACTCTTGAGTACTTTTAAAAGGTCTACCTTTTACTCATACTTTGAGTAATATTTACTACAGATACTTTTACTCTACTTGCACTACATTTTTGGGCAAGTAATGGTACTTTTACCTGAGTATGATTATTCAGTACTCTTTCCACCACTGGCTGTCATGCGTCCTTTTTTTTATTTATGGCAATGACATTATAAGCAGAAAGTTATCAACAGTAAAAACAGAATTTACTGCAGTAGGAGAAGCTGCGTGAATTTTTTCGTCATTTAATAAATGACTTGCACCTCAGAAAGCAATCCTGACACGCAGTGAACGCGCGGTGGCGTTTGAAGGTGTCAGACGCGGAGCACAGACGCTCCTGATTCTGGAGGTCATTAATAATATAATAACACAACTACTGAAACAGTGAGGAGTTTTAGAATGACCAAAACAACATTTCAGATGTTTTAAAATGTGTTCAGCCTGCTGGTTTGTCCATTCACACATATTATCATCGCATAATCTCTTATAACAAAATCACATGACCTTTTTTTAATGCGCATACTGGAATTTGTGCTGTAAAAGTGTTTCCATCGTAGTTGATCTTTTCTTATCGAATAAAAAGTTTATCCCACTCAGTTATTTTCAAAATTTTTGCGCATCTTGCCGTTTCCATCAACCGATTTTTTTATGCACATCTCCAAAAAGCGCATAAAAATAGGTGGATGGAAACGTAGCTGTTGGTATTTAATTTCAGCTCTAGGTTCAACTTCTAGCCAATAGCAGAACAGCACCTATTGAGCAGGTAGGTATAACAAGGAATAACAACAGTCCCTTTATTAATCTGGAGTCGCCACAGCAGAATGAACCGCCAACTTATCCAGCATTTGTTTTACGCAGCGGATGCCCTTCCAGTTGCAACCCATCTCTGGGAAACATCCATCCATACACACTCATTCACACTCATAGACTACGGACAATTTAGCTTACCCAATTCACCTATACCACATGACTTTGGACTTGTGGGGGAAACCGGAGCACCCGGAGAAAACCCACGCAACCACGGGGAGAACATGCAAACTCCACACAGAAATGCCAGATGACCTAGCCGAGGCTCGAACCAGCAACCTTCTTGCTGTGAGGCGAACGTGCTACTCACTACGCCACCGTGACGCCACTTTATTAATTTATTAGTAAGTAATTTATTGCACTATTAGGGCATACCTGTCAACATTGAGATGTGAATATAAGGGCTCTTTAATATTTATTGACACCCGTCGGAGAACGACTGAAAATACGGGAGAAATACGGGAAAACACCTTTACGGGATGATAACGAGATAGAACTCTAAAATACGGGAGAATCCCGGGAAATAAGGTAGGTTTGACAGGTATGTTATGGTGATCACGATACTTTTTCGATACATTGTGCAGCTAGGTAGCGAACTGTCAAACATCCCCACTTCATCTCCGCATACAAACACATACACTGTCCCAAAATGAGGCAAATGACAGATTTGCATGCCATTACAGAAAACAGACAGGAAGAAAAACTCAAAGTGGGTGAACGTATAAAAGCGTGGCCCAATTTACAGCCTGAAATCTCGTCTTCACCAGGAGAAAGAGCGTCCAGGAAAAGGAGGACGAGAAATCCGAACGTACCATTATATTCAGACTCTCCGAAGTCTTGCAATTTATACGACATGAGTGGGAATAACGGGATATAATCCAAAACTCCAGCTTCAGGCGAGAAACTTGAGCGCTGAGAGCCGGAGAGCGAAGGCCAGCGGCTGGAGAGCACATCTCCTATTGTGTCCAGGCTCAAATCCACAGCTTGCTTTATGGGATTTGTCTGTACGGACACAAAGGGATGGAGCAATCGTTTTGCAGGAGGAGAGAAATGAATCAATGTGTTCATCTCTGACGCCGGCCAGAGGAGCGAGGGAATACACGAGAAGAGAGATACAGAGAAAATGATGTAGTATTGCTGGGAGGAGAAAAAAAGAAATGCAGGAAAGTAGAACAAAACCCCGATCTGGAGAACGTGAGCATGTCATGCGGTAAAAGACGCTGTTGTAGATGAGTGCGAATGAAAGATTTAATATGAAAAAAAAGATGAGGAAGAGAAATGAAAGAGAGATGTGAGAAATCTCATTAGCTGTGATGGTTTCTTCACCGTGAGGCTGCGGGAGCCGTCAGCAAATGGGAAAAAAACACAAACATCTCATCACAACACAAGCCAGGCAAACAGGAAGTCAGAGAATGGAGATGTTAAAGCGGAGCTGGTGTGTCCAGAGGCATCGGAGCAGCGTGTAGTTGTTGGGAAGACTGTCAAACAGAGAGATTGGCTCTGAAACACCTCGCTGTGTGTAATGAGGAGCGTCTGAATACTCAGTGACAGTCGAGGGGCTTTTAGAGACCGCCGCTCACTCACCTCAATGTGAAAAATGACGCACATCTGACTTGCACTTTCTGGCTTCTCACTTACAAACACCTGGAAGACGTCCACATCAAGAACATCTAATATTAGGTGACTTGGGGTGTGATTTTGCATGTACCCAGAGTGTGAACATATAGTTTACTATATTTAAAAGACCGGGGTAAGTATGATTGTTTGTTTTTAATTAATGCATTTATTAAGTTAAGACAGATTTATATTTCAAGTAAAGGATAGTGATGTGTGATCTAATGGCCACAATTCTGGTATCATACAATAAATGCTTGATTTTAGTGTTATTGGTTTTAGCATCAAAATAAAAATAATTCTTTGACTGATAAATCATGTTATTAAAAGTAAAAATAAAAATAAAAATAAAAATAATAATACAATAATAATACATTCATTCATTCATTCATTTTCTTTTCGGCTTAGTCCCTTTATTAATCCGGGGTCGCCACAGCGGAATGAACCGTCAACTTATCCAGCATTTGTTTTACACAGCGGATGCCTACAATAATAATAACAATATTAATAATAATAATTATTATTATTATTATTATTATTATTATTATTATTGTTGTTGTTGTTGTTATTATTAATGTCAAATCAGTTAAGGACAACTCTGTTACTGTCAACTCTGTTAAGGTCAACTTTAAGATCAACTCTGTTATGGTCAACTTTGTTATGGTCAACTCTATCACTGTCAACTTTCAACTCTTAACTCTTTTAACTCTGTTAACCCTGTTAAGGACAACTCTGTTAAGGTCAACTATGTTACTGTCAACCATGTTAAGGTCAACTCTGTTACTGTCAACTCTGTTACGCTCAACTCTACTATTGTCGAATCTGTTAAGGTCAAATCTGTTACTGTCATCTCTGTTACTGTCAACTCTGTTACTGTCATCTCTGTTATGGTCAACCTTGTTAAGGTCAACTCTGTAAATGGCAACTCTTATTATTACCTCTTATTGTCAACACTGTTACTGTCAAATCTTATTGTCAACTCTGTTACTGTCAACTCTGTTAAGGTAAACTTTGTTAAGATCAACTCTGCCATGGTCAACTCTATTACTGTCAACTCTGTTAAGCTCAACTCTATTGTTGTCAAATCTGTTACAATCAACTCTGTCAAGTTAAAATGTTTTACTGTCAAATATAGTAACATATTTAACAGTAAAAGAATCAAATCTGTTATGGTCAATTCTGCTTTGGTCAACTCTGTTATGGTTAACTCTGATATTGTGAAACTCTGTTATGGTCAACTTTGTTAAGGTCAACTCTGCTATGGTCATCTCTGTTACTCTCAAATCAGTTACTGTCAAATTTGTTAGGGTCAACTGTTACTGTCAACTATGTTACAGTCAACTCTGTTAAGGTCGACTCTGTTAGGGTCAACTCTGTTAGGGTCAACTCTATTACTGTCAATTATCTTACGCTCAACTCTACTATTGTCAAATCCGTTATGGTCAACTCTGTTAAGGTCAACTCAGTTAAGGTCAACTCTGTTACTGTCATCTCTGTTACTGTCAACTCTGTTATACTCAACTCTTCTATTGTCAAATCTGTTAAGCTCAACTCTGTTACTGTCAAATCTGTTACTGTCATCTCTGTTACTGTCAAATGTGTTACTGTCATCTCTG
>CAIGQQ010033255.1:4275850-4288316 GCA_903798035.1 Danio albolineatus
CTTTGTTACTGTCAACTCTGTTATGGTCAACTTTGTTACTGTCAACTTTGTTACTGTCAACTCTGTTATGGTCGACATTGTTAAGGTCAACTCTGTTACTGTCAAATCTGTTAAGCTCAACTCTGTTAAGGTCAACTATGTTACAGTCAAGTCTGTTACTCTCAACTCTCTTACTGTTAACACTGTTATTGTCATATCTGTTACTGTCAACTTCGTTAAGGTCAACTCTGTTATGGTCAACTCTGTTAAGGTCAACTCTGTTAGGTCAAATATGTTATTTTCAACTCTGTTACTGTGAACTCTGTTAAGGTCAACTCTGTTATGGTCAAGTCTGTTAATGTCATCTTTGTTACTCTCAACTGTTACTGTCAACTTTGTTACTATAAACTCTGTTAAGGTCATCTCAGTACAGGTCATCTCAGTGCAGGTCAGCTCTGTTATGGTCAAATCTGTTATGGTCAAGTCGGTTACGGTCAACTCTGTTACGGTCATCTTTGTTACTGTCAACTCTGTTACTGTCAAATCTGTTAAGGTCAATTCTGTTACTGTCAACACTGTTATTGTCATCTCTGTTACTGTCAACACTGTTATTGTCATCTCTGTTACTGTCAACTTTGTTATTGTCATCTCTGTTACTTGTCAACTCTGTTGCGGTCAATTCTGTTAAGATCATCTTTGTTACTGCCAACTCTGTTAAGGTCAACACTGTTATGGTCATCTCTGTTACTCTCAAATCTGTTAAGGTCAACTCTTATCATCAACTCTGTTAGTGGTTTAGACTGTTTAACAATTAGTTACAGAATCAAATGCACCCTATCACATTTAAGAATTTATCATTATTTGCCATTAACAATGGATTCAGTTCACTTTAAGATCTATTTGCATTGCAGGTAAAAAACGAAGAGCAGAAATAAAATAAATGACACTTATTGACCAGAAAAGACATTTCCAGAAATATAATGTAAAAATAATCCAGAAAATAAATGTAAAACTCATTAAAAAGTCATATCAATTTCCTCTCTGTATCACAAAAGAAGAAACTGAACTCTGAAGAACAGCTCGCCTCCAGGTAATTTCAATAAAAGGAAGGCACAATGACACAAAAGTGCCCTAAAAGTAGCACAAAAGTGACCCGTATGACATTATTTCAAGTCATACAATAATTCAGTGCGAGGAACAATCTGAAATATATGGACATCCTGACATCCACTTTAGTTAATAAGTCAGATCTTTTCAATGAATCATTTCATGCAGCTCATAAAACTGTTCTGGGTGATTTGTTCTCAAATTACAGTGATTCAGCTAAACACTTCAAATCACAGACTTATTTTTAGTCGCCTTTTTGAACTGGGTAAGCTTCAGCCTGTATCCGTTGGCCAGTAGCTGTAAAAGCAGTTTCCATTACTGTGAGTATGCAGTGTGTATGTGGTCTAAAGAACACCAGCACCATCTGCTCCTCTCTGAAGCCCAAAAGTTCGTCTCAAGAAGACAAAAGTGCAGATGTCAGAGCCACGGCTGTAAAAGCTGCACTTCTGCTGATCGGCCAGGATTCACTGCTCTGACATACTTTGCCATTCTAATACTGAAAAGAACAATAGTATCCAATAGATCTTTTCTTCGTCATTCTATTCACCTTGTTTTGGGGTGTGCAATAGTGTTATTTCACTATACTAGTTTTACCATTGACTGTAAAAGATATGGACGTAGTATCCGTGACGTCACTCGTAGGTTTCTGAAAAGCGCAAAATAGGCCACAAGTGGGCGTGGCCAACCGTTGCCATTTTGTTGGCGCGTCACTGCTCCAGCTGGGGGTATCCAAATAAGGGCAAAGAGGCGGAGCATGAGCGGAGCTACAGACGCTGCTAGCATTTTGCTTAGTTTGGGAGAAAAGCATAATACTTCATAATACTCGTTTGTGTTCTGACCACATGTGCTTGGTTGTATACTATATAATAAAGTGTTTAGCTTCTTAAAAACACTGCTGTAATATACTAAGCCACTAAACATTGTTCTTATGAAATTTTTTCTACAGGAGGGAAATGCAAATTACTTCCAAATACTTCAGATATAGTCTGTGTTAGTAAATGCAAGGCCATTAATGAAATCCAGGCATAACACTCTGACAACGCTTCAGATGACTGATATAGCCTACAGCTAATCAGTCTGTCAGATTCTGGAGTGCATTACAGCTCTAAAGAACATTATAAATGATAAATTATCTTAAATAAAGCAAATACATTTATAGATATGGTATATAATTATAATTACACTCACCTGGGAAATGGAGGCCACGTGAATGGTTTGTGAGCATAATTAAGTGCACACTGCTTGCCATATTATCTGATAATTGTAGGAAATAATTCCAAAAGGCAACTGACTGTGTAAAGCCACATAAAACAACACAAAAATACGATGAATATGCCGAGTTCAGCGGCTAATCAGCCGGAATCAGCTGAGGTGACGTGACGGCGACCTGCGAGACCTAGCTGTCACTGAAGTGGCCACGCCCTTAATTATGCAAACTTAATATAACTTAATATAAACAAAACAGATGAGTTATTAAAAAAAAATCACCCCCTCACAGTTGTCATGAAGGGTAATATTAGCTATATGAGCTAAAATCATTCTTTGTACCAGGCTGTAAACATTTTTCTGCTGTGAAGTCAGCCATTTTAACAGTGGGCTCAATAGAAATGTGCTCTATTATGGAGCCAGGACTAGCGGAATTTCGATGAATTGCAGTTTCAGTTACTTCCGTTTTGGCTTCCCGAGGGAGAGTGGGAGGTTGCCGCTTGGTTTTTACACAATACTATTGATACTGGTTTCACACAATACTATAAAATTTCCAACTTCAATGCTATGAAAAATACAGATATTCAATACAATTTTTGATACCCAGAGGCACTAATTCAGCAACAATAAGAGTATACAAAAGGAAGCAAAGAGATACTAAACCACGCAACGTTTGGCAATTATTAAGTAGACATAAATTGTATAGTAGGTATGTCAGGAGTTCTTAAGTCCAAAGGACAAGAAATTACTAGGAAAAACCAAAATTGTGCAAACTTTTCTTATTTTCAAAAAAAAAAAAAAAGCGTTAAAATTCCCCAAAAACCCCAAAATTCTAAACCTAAAACTAAACCAAAAACTAAACCTTGTGGCGAGGGGGCGGGTTCGAGAGCCGTGGGAATGAAACAAGGCACACCAGCCCCGAGTCCCACGGAAGGAGCTCTAGACTACAAGAGAAGGAACGATGGCAGAGGAAGCTGAGAGAGGTCCAGGCCTGGACAGTTATGTTGTGTTTGTTTTGGTTTTATTAATAAATACCTTTAAAGTTTTGTCGGTTCTCCACCTCCTTCCTCTCGGTAACAAGATCAATATCCAGCCTCACTAAACTGTTGCCAAACCCGGGAGAGGGGGAGGAACACGCTGCCAGGAAGCCCTCGCCGCTGAGGGAGGGCGCAGTGCCATAGAGTCGGGTGAGCAGAGTCTATCCCTGAAGAAGCTTGAGGCGAGCATGACACCAAGCTCACCACCATCCACGTCCTGGGGAGGCAGCTAAATTTTGAGGGGGTGAAAAAAGCAGTCAACCCCGTTGCCCGGAATACCAATCGAACTACCATCCACCATGATGGGAAGGCCAGAAGATGCAGGTCTACCGCCGTAGACAAAGTCTGGGGAAGTCAGCAGCGATCTGCCTAAGAGAGCCATAGCCTGCAGCCATCTGCCACGATGGGGAGGAGCTGAGCGAAAGGGACGGGGGCTCATGGCCAAACACCCGACTTCCAGAGGAATCGTCGCCCTGCCAGCCGTTGGCGGGGCGGAGCTGAGTAACGTCAAAAAAAGAGCGTCGCAGTACCGTGGCCAGGCACAGCGAACGATAACCCTCAGCTGGTGGAGGACCAAAGCACTAAAGTGTAGCAATGCCATGGCCAAGCACAGCGAACGATAACCCTCAGCTGGTGGAGAACCAAAGCGCCGCGTGTGGAGAACCGAGCCAAGAATATTTTTTTTTTATGTTTTCTTTTGCCTCTCTCTCCTCTTTCAGTCTATTTTGTCTTTCCTCCTACTTTTTTTTCCATCTCCTTTTCTCTGGGCCTGTCTCATATAGGACTCACAGGTGCTATCAGGGCCGGCCCTGTACATTTGGGGACCCTAAGCAGAATAATTTTGGGGCCCTACCATGCTCTAAATAGTGGAGTATTGCCATTGCAAACCAGCCCACAATAATTATATTGCTTTTTAAATACAATCGATGAAACCGAAAAGTAAAGCCTGAATTCTTCTACTTTATAACTGTCTGAATGATTTGGACATTATAAAACAGCGCTGTTTTTATCAACTAGCAGCTTCCAAAAAAAAAATTAAACACTCTTTAATAAAGGGAGCAGTGATTCCCACTTTGAGTCCTTCTGGAGCGTTTAAAACATATTCGATTGATTTAGTAAACAGATTGAAGATTCTAGAAAAGATTCAAGATTACATTTTTTTTACTTATAAATTCCAAAAGCAAAATCCCTGCAATGAAACGACACTGAACAATAATCAGCCAAAAGTCAAAATGCATTACTTAGTAATAAAATATACATTCTGAACTCTTTAAAAACTAAAAAAAAAACAACAACAACAACAATTAACATTAATGCAAAGATTGCTCCATAAATGATCAAATCAATAAGCAAATAATATCAATATGAAAAATAATAATATAAAAAACATATAAGAAAAAGGGAAGCAGCAAATACTGGTTTATACCCAAACACAAACTGTTATTATTTCCTTCAGTCTCGTTCCCTGTTCCTTTGAGATGCAGGGTTCTATTAAACTATGATTAATTCAATTAGGACATCACTTTTATAAACATGTCTCAGGAAAAATATTACCAGTGTGCAGAATATGTCAGTGAAAGATACTTTAGTTTTGCATTTTAGTAAAATGTGTTATAGACAAAAAAAAAAAAGAAAGAAAATGGTCTGTAAAACCAGGACAGAATTAAACAGAATGCATATGAGGAATGAGATGCTGCGAGCTTCCTGTTGATCACATGACCTTCACACCAAAACAATTTAAACTTTAATAAAATAGTGATTTTTTTAATTTTCTTTACAGTGAAAATGTATAAATATTTAAGTACTAAATCACTGTCAATGAACATCATTTGTAAAATGCAAATAAAAATGATTTCAGCAAGGAAACGCCTCGCACCAGTAGTGGGTTTTCGGGGCCCCCTAGTGGCAGCGGGGCCCTAAGCAGCCGCTTAGTTCGCTTATGGGGAGGGCCGGCTATGGGTGCGATGGTAACAAAACTTAAACCTAAACTTAGAGAAGAGAATAGATGTTGAAGAGGCAGGATGACTTTTTTTGATTAAAATGACTAGGACAGGAACAAAACATGTGTAATAAACACTGCAATACTGCAGAAAAATACATTTATTGAAAACATAATATACTATATTGAAATAGTTTCTGTAGCTGGTCTGGACACACAAAAATCCAATAGGAAAACAATAATATATACACTGATATAGGCCTCATGTCATTTCTATTATAAATGCGTCTGTCAGAACAACAAAAGCATCTTCTCAGGGAATGGGACTCTCCCTCTCTTCCCTCCATCACATGCAAACAATCCCACTCGGAGTATAATTCATCAGATATCAGGGAGGAATCAATATCCTATTGAACTGCAGTACAGAAACTACTGTCTCGACATCATCTTATACAGTGTAGTCGGGCTCTCAAGAAATAAACAAGACAACATTATTCACAAGCACTCGCGAAGACTGCCTTGAAAATTTACATGCCTGCCCAAAACGACCAATTAATGCCACAGCTCCGGTGGCAGAAAAGCTGCAAGTGTGATACGAAACCATGGTCACCTAAACAACTCACAACTATTCTTAGGTGTAAAGCGAAAGTCAGAGACTGCTAAGAGGAAACACTGGGTAAAGAGTCAAGCTTTAAGAGGATGCATTTCAAAGATACTAAGAAAATTGACATGTAATCATTTAGAACCTGACTCACTGCTCAATTCATTTTCCAATATCCCAATACATAATTTTCAGAGTTTCCGATACATTATTTTCTGATATTCCGATTCATTAGTTTATAATATTGCCATATATTCTTTTCTAAAACTCTGATACATTATTTTCCCATACATTTCTGATACGTTTTTCAATATTCTGATATATTATTTTCGAATATTACGATACAATATTGTGCAATATTCTGATACATTATTTTCTAATATCCTAATAAGTTATTTTCTGATATCCTGATAAATTATTTACTGTTATTTCAATACATTATTTCTAATATTCCGATACATTATTTCCGATATTCAGATGCATTATTTTCTAATACTTTAAAATATTATTTTTATATTATAAAAATAATAATAATAAATATAAAAACTTAAAAATCACATGTACATCAGTACCTTTGGCAGCAATTTCAGCCTTCTTCAAGTCTTTTTGAATATTATGCCATAAGCTTGGCACACCTTTTTGGGGAATTTTTGCCAATTCCTCTTTGCAGTACCTCTCAATCTCTATCAGGTTGGATGGGAAGTGACGCTGTACAGCCATTTTCAGATCTCTTCAGAGATGTTTAATAGGATTTAAGTCTGGGCTCTGGCTGGGCCACTTAAGGACATTCGCTGAGTTGTTGTGAAGCCAATCCATTGATATTTTGGCAGTGTGCTTTGGGTCATTGTCCTGCTGGAAGATGAACCGTCGGCCCAGTCTGAGGTCAAGAGCACTCTGAAGCAGGTTTTCATTCAGGATGTCTCTGTACATTGCTGCATTCATCTTTCCCTCTATCCTGACTAGTTTTCCAGTTCCTGCTGCTGAAAAACATCCCCACAGCATGATGCTGCCACCACCATGCTTCACTGTAGGGATGGTATTAGCCTGGTGATGAGCGGTGCCTGGTTTTCTCCAAACGTAACGCCTGGCATTCACTCCAAAAAGTTACATTTTAGTCTCATCAGACCAAAGAATTTAGTTTCTTATGCTCTGAGAATCCTTCAGATGCCTTTTGGCAAATTCTAGACTAAGGAGTGGCTTCCTTTTGGCCACTCTACCATACAGGCCTGATTGGTGGATTGCTGCACAGATGGTTTTCCTTCTGTAAGGTTCTCCTCTCTCCACAGAATAATGATGGAGCTCAGATAGAGTGACCATCAGGTTATTAATCACCTCCCTGAGTCAGAGTCCTGGTGGGTTCAAACATCTTCCACTTACGGGCGATGGAGGCCATTGTGCTCATTGGAACTTTCGGAGCAGCAGAAAATTTTCTGTAACCTTCCCCAGCCTTGTGCCTTGAGACCATTCCTTTGTCTTCACCCTTGGTTTGTGCTTTGACATGCACCGTCAACCCTGGGACTTCATATAGACAGGTGTATGCCTTTTCAAATCATGTCCAAACAACTGAATTTACCACAGGTGAACTCCAATGAAGCTGCTGAAACATCTCAAGAATGATCAGTGGAAACAGAATGAGCTGAGCTCAATGTACAGCTTCACGGCAAAAGCTGTGAACACTGATGCACATGTGATTCTTCAGTTTTTTTATTTTTAATAAATTAGCAACAACTTCAAAATATCTTTCTTCACATTGTCATTATGGGGGATTGTGTGGAGAATGTTGAGGAAAGAAACGAATTGAATCCATTTTGGAATAAGGCTGTAACATTAAAAAAATGTGGAAAAAGTGAAGCGCTATGAATACTTTCCGGATGCACTGTATACACAAAAACATCTACATACAGTATACACATATATTATTATGCATTAAAATGACTAATTAAAAATGACTAAAGTGTATAATAAATATACTAAAACTTAAAACAAAACTTCTTATACTAAAACTTATAATAAAAACACTTACAATATACCGAAAAATCATTCGATTAATAAGAACGATACTAAAATAACTATGATTTCAACACAATTAAACCTCTATGGATATCACAATGCCTATTTTATGAATTTCTATTGCTTTTTTAATTCTTCCCCAGATTAGCAAGTGATGTAACAAAACAGGTTTTCATCTTATGAATTAGCCACTGTAAACTAATACAAAAAAATGACAAAAATGTTCCATTATTCAAAAAAAAAAACAATAATTACTTAAGGCATGCTTTTAGTAAATGATGATTTCATAGCACACCGAGTTCCTCTATTTCATGAGATCAAGCTAAATGTGATTTATTCATGACACAACCTCAATCGTTCAGCGTTCTTGCAGTAGACGCTCACTGACGCACCGCTTCATCATGTCCTAAAACTCACTGTTACTTAAGACGACGCTGTGAATAACCCACATGAACGGTAGTGGTGTAAGCTCTCTCATAAAGGCCTGTGATGATTAATGAGTGCTGGGTGTGCTGTGCTGCGGGGAGCTCCGCGGTTCCTCTGCTCCTGTAGGGACCAAAACTCTCTCACCTGCAGAGGGAACACATTTCGCATGCAGATATTATAATGGGCAGCAGGCCTGCGGGGTGCTAAAGTAGGACGCAGCTGGTTATACAGATGTCACCAATCTAGAGGTGTGTTTAGGCCCCGTGACTGAAAAAAAAAAGACTGCCTTTTTATTAGAGGCATAATCGATAGCGCAGGTTGCCTTCATTTCACTGAAATCTTCATGCAATTTTTTTTTTTTAAAGAGCCCATAATATCTCATAATATGCGTTTATTTTTACCTAATTATCCTAATTACATATAAATATATTCATTCCAGGGGCGCCAAGGTGGCATAGTGGGTAGCATGTTTGCCTCACAGCAAGAAGGTCACTGGTTCGAGCCCCGGCTGGGTCAGTTGGCATTTCTGTGTGGAGTTTGCATGTTTGCATTTGCTCCGGTTTCCCCCACAAGTCCAAAGACATGTGGTATAGGTGAATTGGGTATGCTAAATTGTCCATAGTATATGAGTGTGAATGAGTGTGTGTGGATGTTTACCCAGAGATGGGTTGCAGCTAGAAGGGCATCCGCTGCGTAAAACATATGCTGGATAAGTTGGCGGTTCATTCCGCTGTGGCGACCCCAGATTAATAAAGGGACTAAGCCGACGAGAAAATGAATGAATGAATGAATGAATATTTATTCCATGGTCTGTTGAAATTCTTGGTTCTGATTGGCTGGAGGGTGTGTATTATTTTCGTTGAAACGCACAGGTAGTTCCAGTCAGTTTTGATCACAGTTGGAAATAAATGCGCTTCTCCCAAACGTTTACAGTTACTATAGCAACTCGCATGTGCTGCGCATGAAACCGATGAGGGCTGTTAATGGCGGACGGGAAATCCACAAAATTAGGAAAATACTCATCAACTATGCCACAAAATCAAGTTTTAAGAGTTTTTCAAGCGAGAATGCGGTTATTTTAAAGTCAAATCAGCAGTTTATGTGTATATATAGTGCGTCTTTAAAAATGTTGGAAGCTCCAGGCGGTCAGCAGCAGCTCCGCGAACGGCTCCCCCCGAGGGAAGCTTTATGTTGGCCAGACCATCTCTAGACCCACCGCTGGATCTAATCTCTTGCATCTCTGTTGTTAAAACGGGATATATAATTAATCTTTGGTGTATCGAACGGTCAGTCTTTGGACATTTTAACCTATTATTTGTTGTCAGGTGTATTTTTGGCAGATCGCAAAGTAAGTTTCATAATTAATCTATGAGCGTAAATAATGTAATATCACACTGATCCTGCGTGTTTGGCTGATTGCTTTTGTTTTAAAGAAGATAAATAAAGCAGAATGTTCTCCGACCTGTCCTGATATGTTTTTTCATTATGCAAAAATTACCTATATTTAACAGCAGATTTCTGAAATAGACATTTTTGCTTCAAAGACTCTAGAATACACTTGAAAATGCCTATTTAATTGATATGGTACCTTTTATAAGATTTGTAGGTTTATTATGAAATGTAAATCATGCGAATTCTGCTAAACTGTAGGTAGGCCAGCTTTTTGTCAAGACAAAGCCAATATACAGATCTTTCCTCATCAGAGAAACGATAGAAAGTAGACAAAAGAAATGTGTGATTGAAACACACTCCAGGTGTGACTGGGAATGTCTTATTTGTCCACCTGTGATCAGACTGATGAAATTGCATCTTAATAATTTAAGCTATAAACAGCACGCACATTATTATTATTAATATAAATTAATAATATAATATTATTATTAATATAATAATAAACAGCACGCACATGCTCTCTCTGTCTCTCTGTCTGCCTGTCAGTCTGTCACAGCTGATTCAGTGGAGGGACTAGAAAATCTAACATGTAAAAACTGACAAAAATTCGGACAAATATTGCGCTTTAAAAACCAAAACTATTTTAAACTTAGGCCTACCTTGGCAAATGACCATGGAATAAGCGGGATAATCAACGGCTTGCCGTGCGTTTCTTTTATGTTTCTTTTATTTCTTTTATGTCAGCTGACATCAATGTTTTAATGCACTTCGCGGAGGCGCGTTGTGTGGTCCTTTGCCTCCACGTCGTGCATTAAAATCCTTTAACGCACGGCAAGCCGTTGATTATCCCTTACAGTAATACATTAAAAACATGTAATTCTTTTGTGTTATAAATGAGTTTGCTTATGATTTTATTGTAAGAAGTACATTATAAAATGTTTATAAAAATATATATAATTATTGATACGATTAAATATATTTTATTTTTTTTCTATATATTTTTAAATATTATTAAGGAATATTATTAGGAAGTTACAACTTTAATAAAATAGAGTTTGGTATATTCAGCTTCGGCCCACCACCCTCAATCAAGTGTGGTTTTTGGCCCTTCATAAGAAAATATTTGGCACCCCTGGTTTGATTATTGTTTTCTGTTTAAAGCTTGAAACTTCTGTATTTACATCATGTCCTAAGACTAACAGAAAATGAAAAGTCTATGAACACTACAGTGTCAACTTTTAGAATACCTCTTAACCGTTGACATTATCTACAGGTATTGGTATTGTGTGAAATACCTAATGGCAGATGGCAGCTTTTCCATTAGGGCTGTTTATGGGAAACAATGGGAAAGATATCAGCACTAATGGCCATGGCTTTCCCTCTCTAACGACACGTATGAAGAGAAATGTCAATCAAGGCCTTTCTGTAGACTATTTTTATCAAGTGTAATTAAAAAAATAGAATTAATAGAATTTTGACCATTAGATGCTGGCTATATTCACACGCTGTTGCCACACAACTGTGCTTAAAGCACTTCTAAAAGTGATTTGTGCAGAATAAATCCCCTTTAAAAACTTACAGAAGCTGCTGCACAACTAGGCAGCAAGAACATTTCTTCTACAAATCAGACATACAATAAGACAGGGCGAATGTCACATAGCAAAATAGTTCAATGTGCATAATTACATAATTACATAATTACCCAGAGAGGTGTCACCGACAGAAAGTAAACTTCCTGACAAAAATGTGACGTGAAGTACAGAAGAGGCGAAAAGTCTTCTTCAGGAAAGAAAAAAAGATGCATTTTTATCTTCGCTGTTGTTGAAAAGGTGTTTTAGGCCTAATTATTGAACTTTCATGACAGAAATGAGAGTGACTGATGTGCCTGGAAGGTCTTTAAGTTCTCAAGTAAGTGTTTCCATGGCAACTCTGAGAAGTATAATATGAACAGCCTGCTAGGCTCATTCCTGCCCCACAATCCAGCATGAAACGTCACTGAGCCAAACATCATCTGACAATCTGGAGAGAAAAAACAACTTACTGAACTGCTTTGGGTAAAAAAAAATAAGAAGAAAATAGAGAGCCATAGAAAGATACACAGAGTGATTTTCATGTAGGTTTTGTTGACCTGAAAGGCCTGAAATTAATGGTCTACTGCTGTATATAGCTAGATATTTACAACACTTTGGTAATGAATGTATACTGCAATATGTACAATACTAAACTGGTAATGTAGGCTGATAAACGATGTAGTATACTTTAGTTTTTATTACACTAAACTGTGGCATTTTGTAGTATTAAATATTACCCTATTTGTAACGGAGGCCAGCTAGCGAAGTGCTGTGCAGGTAAACCTCAGTCCAATGACCTCTAAAGGTGCTCTAACAAGAAACTCTGGAGGCCATGGTCTTTAGCCTTCTTGTTATAACAACCGACTCGCATACAAAGAATCGCCAGTTTGATCCTAGCTCAGAGCAGGTTGGGTGCAGTAGGAACGGTGGGTTAAACTTGGGGGCTCGTCCGGGATGGGAGTGAGGTTTAGGGGGCTAAGTGTAACAGAGATTAGCTGGTGAAGTGCCGTGCAGGTAAACCTCACTCCTCTGACCTCTAAAGGTGCTCTAGCGACAGACGCTGGAGGCCATGGTCTTTAGCCTTCTTGTTAGTGCAACTGACTCTCATACAAAGAATCGCCAGTTTGATCCTTGCATAGAGCAGGTTGGGTGCAGTAGGACCGGTAAGTTACACTTGGGGGCTCGTCCGGGATGGGAG
>CAIGQQ010033255.1:4323963-4335557 GCA_903798035.1 Danio albolineatus
TTATTATTATTATTATTATTATTATTATTATTATTATTATTATTATTGTCATCTTCATTGTAATAATAATATTAATAATGACTTAAACCACTTTTGCTTGTGAATATATATGCTTACAAAATAAATAAATTAAACATGTTCTTTGGGTTTTCATAGTAAAGAAAACATATTTGAGGGGAACCATATTCATAGAGCCAACAAAAAACAAACACTTCAATAATCGCAAAATCTATTAGCAATACTTCGACCAAAAAATATATATATATTACTCATTTATTTTTATTTGTTAGCTAAAAATATATTACTAGTGAAAAGCGTCGCAAGTACTGTTTGTGAGGCCATTGACGGTTGTCATAGTAACACAATGTATTTGGCGCTTTATTTACTTTCTTCGCCGTCAGACGTGCGATTTTTCTGTCACTTATTATTAGGGTTTATTGTCAGAGAAAAACACACTCCAACGGAAAGAGAAACCCGCTGTGTGTTTTATTAAGTGTTGTTGAAGGTAAAAGTAAAGCGAGTTTGATAGAAGTGATTTATTTAGTGACAGTTGTTAGTAAAGCGTCGACTGAAATGGACTGCAGTGAACTGGACTCGACGGAGGAAAGCAAACCCTTAGAGCTCCTCGGTGCTATAAAGCAGATTTATGAAGAAGCTAGAGAAGAGTCGACGCATTCAGGTGACGCAAACTACGACATTTAACACAAATTGTGCTGCAGGTTTTATTTTTCATAATATTTACGACCTGTTTTACGTTGCTTAATTATATTTGGATGGGAATTCCACATTTAAACATGTTGGTTTTTTTAACCTCCTTGGGCTTAATAGCCTTTTAACATACATTTTAGCTCTTATGTCCACAATTGTATACTTTGAATATTTTATATTTTGTTACAGACATACAGTGTTATCTTGCTGTTTTGAAATGTCCCAAACACTATTTTTAACTGTCCAAAATGGGCAAAAAAATTGTTTTTAACTCTCTTATAGTCAAAACATGTTCAAAAAATATGTGTGTATGTGTTATTAACCAAGAGTCCACATATATGGATATCATTTTTCTCTAAAAGTACATCATATCAAAAGATGATACTTAGATTTTATTCTAATTAGGTTCTAATAAGCCCAAATAGCGAAAAGAAATAAAAAAAAAAATAATGCTAAAAAAACAGTTTGGGCCTTAAGAGGTTAAATAAATAAATTATAGAATTCATATTGAATTCAAGTAAAGTGCCTCTATGTTAATGTTTTAGATATGTTATCTTGTGGGAAAAAAACTCCAAATATGAGTGAAATAATAATTTTCAACTACACACACATATTTATGTATCGTTATAAAAAACAAATAAGTAACCTCATGAAAGTTCTGTTTCTTTTTTTAAGTTTAACATACAATTTATATTTAATCTGTCATTCTAGATCAAGGGTGTCCAACTCAGTTCTTGAAGGGCCGCAGCTCTGCACAGTTTGCAAACTCTAATTAAACACACCTGATAATGGGGTATATGCACACAGACCTTTAAATTCAGTCAGCCAGGGCTTCCGACTAATTGTCATCCCATACAAAACCGCTGCATTTTAGATCTGATTTCTTTTAAAAAAAACAGCGATCTTTGCTGCCTGGATGAGATACGATATAAAGTGGGTCTCAGACCAAACAAGAAGCACTGCATTAAATTATATTTATCCCTGCCATGTGTTTAAAATATGGAAATTAATTTCACCCCAGTATTTTCATGAAATTTCTGCACTGGCCAGCAGCTTATGATGGCGTCTGCTTTTAAACTTTTATATTTTTTTGTCTCTTTTAACATTTTAACAAATAAATGAATGCTGAAGTTTATTTGATTGATTATATTTTAATTACATTAGAACATAAAACTTGTAAAAGGAACCTCATGAAATTGAAAATAGTCACATAAAGCTCTAACCGGAAGTTCATCATTGACTGAAAAAAACAGGCAAGTGTATTGGAGCAGGGTTGGAACTAAAATGTGTAGGGCTGCGGTCCTCCAGGAACTGAGTTTGACACCCCGTTCTAGATCATATTTGAAAAAAAAAAAACTCAAAAATACAGGGTATCTGCAGGGTCTTAAAATTTCTCAAAAGCTAGATTTTAGGCCTTAAGAAGTCTTAAATCTACTGAAATATTGTGTTGTTTTTTTAACAGGTCTTAATTTTACTTTGCATGTGTATGGCTATCCAATGTGGCCATTTAAACTCATACAATCGCCAACAATCCATCTCAATAAAAATTTTACCTTTTTATTTTACCTTAAAATCTTTTCCAACTGGGATATTTAAAAAAAAATCCTTAGCATCTTGTCCTGTATAAGTCTAAAATTTAATTCATAATGGTCTTAAAAGTTTTAAATTTAACTTGGTGAAACCTGCAGGAACCCAGAAATAACAGAAAATAAATCTTTATATGTAGATTTATATGTTTCAAATGGCTTTGTGAATATGACTATGACTATCTAAATGATCTTTTTTATTACTGGGGTTGTAATCTTTAATTATTTTAATATTTTCAATATATTTGATTCTTTTAATCAATATGTCATTAAAGGATTCTTGTTCAGAAGTAAAAAAGAAAAAAAATACAAGATGAATTGTAATTTAAGGGTAAAAAGTAAAGTTGCGTTTATTGTTTTAATGCTTGAATGTTTTACATATATATTGGATTTAATTTAAGCAGAGACCAACGCTTCATCAGTGGAGAAGACAGTGAATCTGCTCAAAGAGAAAGCAGAAACAGGAGACTCACAAGCCGCCTTCCTCCTGGGACAGTTACACTATGAGCAGGTGATGTTCATACTCTATATTACAAGAGAGAATGGTGTGAGAATGAGTTTTTTTGCTTCACAGACAGACATTAGATTCACTCGTGATGGTTTGGTGATGTTCACAGTTGTGTCTGTGTTCTTCAGGGTCGCTACGCTGAAGCAGAACTCATCTTTGACGGAATTAAAGATCAAGATCCTCAAGCTCTCTATCAGCTGGCTGTCATATACTACGACGGCCTTGGAACCAAAGAAGACCTTGTGAGGACCTTCTTGCTATTACGATATTAATAAAATTTACAGTAAATCATTCAAAAAACATGCTAAATGCAAGCAAATACAATTATTAATGCCTGTATGTGTTCTATTAATGCAATGTAAAGAATAATAAAATAAAACACATTTTTCACTTTAAGGGAATAGTTCAGGCAAATTTACTCATCCTCCACTCTTTCCAAACCCGTTTCTTTCTTCTGTTGAACACAAAGGAAAATATTCTGAAGAATGTTGGCAAAAACAGCCATTGCCTTCCATAGGATTTCCATAGTATTCCATAGGATGTCAGTGGCTGCATCTTTTCGAAACGTTCTTTACAATAGCTTCCTTTGTGTTTAACATTCATTCATTCTTTTGTCTGCCTTTCTTAATCTGGGGTTGCCACAGAGGAATTAACCGCCAACTTATCCAGCATATGTTTAACGCAGCAGATGCCTATCCAGCTGCAACCCATTACTGGAAAACATCCATACACACTCATTCACTAATGAATAAAGGGACTAAGCCAGAGATGCCCAAAGTAGGGCCCGCGGGCCAAAGTTGGCCCATGGTAACCTTTGATTTAGCCCGCCATTCCATCTGAAAAGAAAGGGAGAATGATGACGTGGTTGGGGCGAATGTCTTTGACAGTGATCGTCATTTCAAATTCAACATAACCTTTAGTATCTTTGTTTTATTGCTGAACTGCAAAAGAGAGCAGACTGAAATTAAATGATTCAGTTAAATACTGTAAAGATATCTGACTTTTAAAGTGTACTGTTAGCAAACTGCACAAGACATCTGCGAGCAAATCAACGTGAGCTAGACTGGTGTACTCATCCCTGAACTTGTGTTATAAAAGAGAGTGTTTCTGTTTTACTGTAATAAGTTCATTATGAAATGTTAAAACTGATTTAAAGCAACGTTTTCAAGTTAATAATACAGAATAAATTAGAAAATTACCCATGGCAAATTGAATATATCCAGTTTGGTATATACTCGGCCCACACCCCTTAATCAAGCATGCTTTTTGGCCCTTTATAGGAAACAGTTTGGGCATCTCTGGACTAAGACAAAGGAAAATTAATGAATGCATGCTACAAATTACATATCAACTGGAATATCTAACAAAATTGCTTTGCATAGATACGTTTCTGTGTGTGTGTATCACATATACATAATAAATACACATAATGTCAAAACAAACTTCTATTTTAAATACGATTCATTGCGATAAATCTACACCCAGCACTAAATTTGTATTATTATTTTATTTTTAGATTATTTAAGCTCAATCTTTATTATTGTAGTTATAATCCTTGATGTAAACTTTAACAGGTCAGAGCAGTGGAGTACATGAGAAGAGTTGCATTCTGGGATTCGTCTGAAGCGGGCTCTGTCAGATACGCAGCGCTGTATAACCTCGGTCAGGCGTATCTGGAGGGTTTTGGTGTGCGGGCGTCCAGCAGTGAAGCAGAGCGGTGAGAAATAATCAGCAAAACATCATTAACAAGACGTCTATGCATTAAAGGGGTCATGACATGGATTTTTTAATAATTTTTTTTTTTTTAGTTTTTAGATTCACTTGTAATGGCAATCTATTCCTTCCAGTTCTCCGCCCTTTCCATAGGGACTCATTACAAATACTTTGATGAGTAAAACCACAAACTTGCAATGTGACAGTTTACTTTTTCGTTGATCAGGATACAATATAAATAAAGAAGAACTATTTACTCATTTTCAAGCTTCAATTGAAATTTGGTTTTGTAGATTGGTCAAAAGACTAAAGCCCCTTCCTTCTTTTTCTTGTTTACTGCTTGCTTAAGCATATATATGACATCTGACTTTAGTTAACATAAACGTCATGTACGTAATAAAATATCACAAAATATGCAAATCTAATAGCTGTAACTATGCATTTCAATACAAATAAAACAATATTATAGTAAAATATTATAAATTTCTTAGTCCTCTTTATGGCTCTAACATCACTTTTAATGTTAATAACGTTGTTACACTAAAAACTAGTAGGTAGGCTGACAAAATTACTATTTTTTTAACCCTCATTCTGACCCTTTTTGTGAAAAGGTCTGATTTTCAGATTCGATTTTGACAAATCTATATAAAACCATCATTCACAGATGTACATATTTAACCCTTGTGTTGACAACCTTCTTGTAATCTTGGTGGCTGTTTTTGCCCTACTGACTTCCATTATAACCATATTTTTTGATTGCAAAGCCATTACACCATATAATCTTAACTGATTTTTTTGTCATTTGTCATAAAAATCTGTCATTTTTACTGTTGAACATCAGTTGGCATCATTAACCTTTTAGACAGGCCTGTGCAAAAATGTTTGTGGTGTTTAAATGGAGTTCTATAGAGTGTAACAGCAAATTATAGCATGCATGCATACAGTAAATACACTTAATATGTTTACTATGTTCTGAGAGCTGAGCTGCTTATTTTGATTTTCTCAGACATATTAAGGTAAATGCACAAATGTCTCACACTCGCAAACACACATACACTATACTATATATAAATCCAGTAACTACAGATCAACAGTAAAAAATTACATATTTTACCTCTTCCCAATGAAAAAAAATCAAGAAAGCATCCAAAAAATGCCCCTTAATATTACATTTTAGTTGAAAGTGCATTATAACACTTTATTCCATGGTCTGGTGAAATACTTGATTCTGATTGGCTGGTGGGTGTGGTATATTTCGTTGAAACGCACAGGTAGTTCCAGTCAGTTTTGATCACAGTTGGAAATAAATGCGCTTCTCCCAAACATTTATAGTTACCATAGCAACTCACATGTGCTGTGCACGAAACCGACAAGGGCTGTTAATGGCGGACGGGAAATCCACAAAATTAGGAAAATACTCATAAACTATGCTCCGAATTCAAGTTTTGAGAGTTTTTCAAGCGAGAATGTAGTTATTTTAAAGTCAAATCGGCCGTTTGTGTGTATGAAAAGCGCGTCTTTAAAAATTTTGAAAGCTCCAGGCGGTCAGCGGCAGCTCAGCGAACGGCTCCCCCCCAGAGGGAAGCTTCATGTCGGCCAGACCATCAAGACCCACGGCTGGATCTAATCTCCTGCATCTCTGTTGTTAAAACGGGATATATAATTAACCTTTGCTGTATCTTACGGTCAGTCTTTGGACATTTGAGCCTATAATTTGTTCTGAGGTGTTTTTGACCGATCGCAAGTAAGTTTCATAATTAATTTATGACCGTAAATAATGTCATATCGCACTGATCCTGCGTGCTTGGCGGATTGCTTTTCTTTTAAAGAAGATAAATAAAGCAGAATGTTCTCCGACCTGTCCTGATATGTTTTTTCATTATGCAAACTTTACCTATATTTAACAGCACAGATTTATGGCACCTATTATACGATTTGTATGTTTATTATGAAATATAAATCGCGGAAATTCCGCTATACTGTACAGTAGGTATGCCAGGTATGTAAAGGTAATGTTCATGGGGAAAAAAAGCTATTATACAGATCCTCCCTCGTCACAGAAGTGGTAGAAAGACAAAAGAAACATGTGACTGGGGACTCGAAACACACTCCAGGTAAAATTAAATAAATAAAGCAGAATGTTCTCCTACTTTACCCGATATGTGTTTCTTTTCCTAAATTTCCCTACATATTTAACAGCAGCGATTTCTAAAAATGGACCCTGGCTGCTTTCTCTTCATAATACGTATTCCTTAAGTGTATTTAATTGATATGGTTCTTTTTATAAGTATAATAATATTAATATTGTATGTTCATTATAAAAATGTAAATCGTAGCTCAGCTTTCGCAGTATTAATGTTAAGATATAAGCAAACAGATCCTCCCTCATCCCCTCAGCACGCAGATGCGCGCGCTCTCTCTCTCTGTCTGCCTGTCAGTTTGTCACAGCTGATTCAGTGGAGGGACTAGAAAATCTAACAATTAAAAACGGACAAAAATTCGGACAAATATTGCCCAGCAAAGAGAAAACCTAGTTTAAATATAGGCCTACCTTGGCAACAGACCATGGAATAAGCGGGATAATCAACGGATTGCCGTGCGTTAAAGGATTTTAATGCACGACGTGGAGGCAAAGGACCACACGACGCGCAGCGGAGTGTGGTCGCCTCCGCGAAGTGCATTAAAATCCTTTAACGCACGGCAATCCGTTGATTATCCCTTACGTAATAAATGTCTGCAGCAACTTGCAGTTCACACACACTGTAAAGATAAACCATCCACTTGTTCCTGAAACTGAGATCCTCCTGAAGAGTGAACAAAAAACCCAAACAATCACACACCAAAGAGAAAGCTCTTCAGTATTCAGTTTGTCCTGCTTATCAGGCATGTGGAGAACATCAGAAGCTGAAGATCAATCTGTATTTGATATCCAATGTAAAAAGCGGCAGTGATTGTAATTATTTCTATTCTAATATTTACTGTACCCATGTGATGTCAATTTAGAGCTTGATTTTTAAAAAAATGCTTTGCTTAGTGTAGAACAAGGACGTCTACAGGGATAGTTCACTCAAAAATGAACATTTCCTCACTAATTACTCACCCTTCAAGTGGGTCCAGATCACAGGTCCAAGCTGAATACCTGTATTTATTGACTTTTATAGCAGGAAAAACAAATATTAAGGAAGTCAATGGGGTGCCACGGTGGTGTAATGGGTAGCATGATCGCTTCACAGCAAGAAGGTCGCTGGTTCAAGCCTCAGCTGGGTCAGTTGCCATTTCTGTGTGGAGTTTGCATGTTCTCCCCGTAGTCGTGTGGGTTTCCTCCGGGTGCTCTGGTTTCCCCCACAAGTCCAAACAAAATTGGGTAGGCTAAATTGTCTGTAGTGTATAAATGTTTCCCAGAGATGGGTTGCAGCTGGAAGGGCATTCGCTGTGTAAAACATATGCTGGATAAGTTGCCGGTTCATTCCACTGTGGCGACCCCAGTTTAATAAAGGGACTTAAGCCGAAAAGAAAATGAACAAATGAATGAAAGGAAGTCAATGATTACCGGTTTGCAACATTTTTCTAAATATCTTCTTTTGTGTTTAACAGAAAAAATAAACTAATAAAGGTTTAAAACAAGTAAAGCGTGAGTATATAATAGTGGGATTAAAATTTTTGGGTGAGTTATTCCTTTAAGGATGTTTTAATGGACGTCTTATATTTCAAAAGATTAAGACCAATTTGATTTTGAACCTTTAAAATAGGAAGAACATGTGAAGAGTTTGTGTGTGTTTCTCACAGGCTTTGGCTCCTGGCAGCTGATGATGGAAACCCGAACGCCAGTGTGAAAGCGCAGTCAGCTCTGGGCATGTTTTACAGCAGACCCGAGAGCCTCGACCTCAGAAAGGTCCTGAAATCACTGACAAACATCACACATCATCAGAGAAAACATGACCTGCTCTGTGTTTCTGGTCACAAAAATCAGCATAGGATCAGCCTCGGATTCCTATCCGGGAATATACTACTGTATACAATACAATAACATAACAAATTGCAATCTGATATCATGTGAAGTGTGTATTTGTGTATGTAAATATAGAATTTGCCACACAATTTGTGAGGAAAATAATAACACCTTATTGTATTCATGTTTAATACTTCACATGTAACGTTTTTCTCCCATAATTCACATAAAGCATCATAGGGTGTGATAAAAAGGTGGATAAAGCCCTATTAACGCGTGTGTGTTCACTCCTCAGGCGTTCTCCTGGCACTCGCAGGCGTGTGGTAATGGCAGTCTGGAGTCTCAGGCTGCTCTGGGCCTGATGTATCTGTATGGTCACGGTGTTCAGCAGGACTCAGACTCGGCTCTGTTCTGCTTGAAGGAGGCAGCAGAAAGAGGGAACGTCTACGCTCAGGGTCACCTCGCGGCCTGCTACTACCACAGACAGCTCTACTCCAGAGCCGCCGCGCTCGGCCAGAGGTACAGCACACAACCGATCTGAAGAACAGCGCTGATTTCCATTTGAACTGAAACATGATCTGCTTTGACTTTCAGAGTGTGCGAATACAAGGACACCGGTGCTATAGCGCAGCATACAGGCTGTCTGGAGGAGTACGTTAGGAAAGGCATCGCTATAGGCATGTTTTATTATGCACGCTGTCTTCAACTGGGCAGAGGAGTTCAGCAGAACAGAGACAAGGCAAAACACTACTGCACACAGGTACATTTCCTTTCACAATGAGCTATATGCAGATACACCATTAATTTTTTTTTTAGTCAGCCAGCCAAAGCACTGTTGTTTCATTACAAAATCACCACAATTAAGATCTGATTTCTTCAATCAGTGATCTTCACAGCCTGATGTATAAACAATGTAAAGTGGGCATCAGACCAGATAAGAAACACTGCGTTAAATTCCATTGTCCTACGCCATGTCTTTAAAATACGAACATCTATTTTACCTCAGTACTTTTAATGGAGTTTCTGCGCTCACCTGCTGCTACTGATGGCGCTTGCGTTTACATGCTCTTTCATCTCATTTTACACTTTACATGCTTAAAGGGTCCTATGGTGAAAAATCTACTTTTCAAGCTGTTTGGACAGACATATGTGTAGGTATAGTGTATAGACTGTCATATTGGGCTGATATAAACACACCCAGTCCTTTTTTTTTTTTTTTCAATTTAACAACATAAAAACAGTGGACCAATTGGAGCGGTTTTGAGACCGACCGCAACTTGACGTAGGAGTGCGGTCCCCCCGCTCACCGAATTGATTGACAGCTGCGTAGTAACGCGTATAATCATATCAACAAGAACGTGGTCAAAGCAACCGTGCTCAAAGCAATGGGCCAGTGACATCGCCATATTGAAAAGGTCTATAGGTGAATTGGATAAACTAAATTGGCCTTAGTGTATGAGTGTGCATGTGAGAGTGTATGGGTGTTTCCCAGTACTGGGTTGCAGCTGGAAGGGCATCTGCAGCGTAAAACATATGCTGGATAAGTCGGCGGACTAAGCCAAGGGAAAAATAAATGACAAATGCAACAGCGAAAAGATAAAAGTGAAATATTTTTTTTCAGGGAAGTCAAATAGAAACCGAATAAATCAAATGTAAACTATCACATTGTATAAATAATTGAATCAAAATAAAGTAAAAATGGTCAAATTTCTTGTGTCTGAACGTGTTAAACTCTCCTAAAAATGTGCAAATTTTGCTCCATTAAGATTAAACTCTGAACTGTGGCTTCTGGTTACTATAATCCAAACTCAACATCGCATATCCTACGATGTGACTACTGCGGATGCGCACATCGCGATAAATAACGGCACTGTTGTTGTCTATGCAGAATTTAAACTGATGTCATGTCTGCAGCATTAGTTCTGTTATTTGATTAGTGCATTAGTGACTCTTGAGCTGTGTGATTGGTCATCTCTGCTCCTCCAGGCCGTCAGGATTGATCCACTCATCTGTAAAGAGCTGCAGATTGACGCTGCGCATGGAAGAATATGAACGCAACCCCTATTATTCTCACAGGTGAAATGGATGACGGCTCTGGACTGACCTCACAAACAGGAAGTGATGAAATGCTCAGGATTTTATAATTGCTGCTAGCGATGCTGATGAATGAAATGTTTAGTATTATTTCAGTCGCACTCGTATCTTACTCCAGTACGGGGAGCAGTTCTCACATAAATAGTTATTTGTTATTAGTCCTTATACAACGCATGTGAATGCCATTAATAACATCATATAGCTAAACATAACCCCTACAACTACATTACTAACTATTAATAAGCAGTATGTTAGGAGTTTACTGAGGTGGTTAATAATAAATGTGTGTTCCTCGTTCTTTCTTCATCTATAATGCGTACAGTATGCCAACTCATTTTCATATTCAGGTTTTCATAGCTTATATCTTATATGTGCACACAATAAAAATTATTTTCAACCATTATTATTCAAGAAGTGCGTGTGTGATGAAAAATATAAATAGTAACAAAATAGTTACAAAAAAATAAATAATAATAAAGCTCAAATTACTGCAGCTGTCACTAAAACTATGGAACTGTGGGATTTTTTTAAAATAAATTTTGTAAAATAATAAAATAACAAATTTTGAAAATAATTCTTAAAAAATAATAATTTAAAAGATTTAAGAATTAAATTACTTAAATTTCAAACTCTAAATAAAGTGTTGCTTATATGTTAAATAAATGTGCACACAATAAAAATCATTTTCAACCATCATTATTCGAGAAATGTGTGTTTGTGTGATTAAAAATAGAGACAGTAAAAAAAAAACAAAAAACAAATAAAAATAAAAGCTCAAACATTACTACAGCTGTCACAAAAATATGGAATTGTGGAAAAAATTAAATATAAAAACTAAAATAAAATAAATTGCTTGATAAAATAACTTGAATAAATACATTATTACATTATAAACTGCAATAACAGATTTGAAAAATAATTCAATAAAGATATTTTATTTGAAAAAGATTTAAGAATTATTAAATTAATTAATTCCAAAATATAAACTAAGAAACAATTTATATATATATATATATTGTATATATATATATATATA